>JAUPMG010000010.1:3414654-3427277 GCA_031762675.1 Pachysandra terminalis
GACCCTGCGGTACAGTAAGGGTATATTGGGGATTTACGTCATATATCAGATAGGAGTATAAGTTGTAACCCTAATTCGTTTTTGACATACTGAAAATTTCCTCTCGCCGGTGGACGTAGCTTTGCCAAACCACGTATATGTGTATGCATTGTTTTGATCTTCGTTTTACTGTGTTTATTATTATTGCTTGATCCCAATCAACACTTGCTAAGTTTGCCCGAGTCGCCATCTAGTTGGTTCATATTATAAATTTATATATTCCCAAGATAAATCAGGTAATTTATCTTAAAATCATGGGAGATCATGTCAAATAATTATGAATGTATTCTTTAAAATTTTGAACTCATAACATAAATAATTTCAAAATGAAGCTAGTCAAGGTATTCATGTTCTCTGTACTAATTATACACTTAATCTTATAGTGACTTAGAACTCTAGCTAACAGAAAAGAGGGGGAAAAAATTGTGATTAAATGTTTATAATCATTTCTTGCTGATATTTTATATCACAAATAACTGGGTATCAAGAACTCTTATGAGGTTGTAATCAGATAATCTCAAGTCCCTATACCCTCTATGTGAACATTTCATTCTTATATAATCGCCTTCTTACGCAGGATTTGCCGAAGCAAGGAGGGGATGCTGTGGAACAGGGCTTGTTGAGACCACGTCACTATTGTGCAATCCCAAGTCACTGGGGACATGCTCCAATGCCACCCAATACGTGTTCTGGGACAGCGTGCATCCATCCGAGGCTGCTAATAAGATTCTTGCCGATGCATTGCTCGCGCAAGGACTCTCTCTTCTTTGATTATATCTGGCCTTGATCCTCAGTACAATGTGTTGTATAGTTTTATTACTATTTGCTATTATCTTAAGAGAAGGAACTAATGAATGCTAATAAACAGGAAGGGTAATATGATAATCATGTGAAGCAAGGAGGGGATGCTGTGGAACAGAGCTTGTTGAGACCACGTCACTATTGTGCAATCCCAAGTCACTGGGGACATGCTCCAATGCCACCCAATACGTGTTCTGGGACAGTGTGCATCCATCCGAGGCTGCTAATAAGATTCTTGCCGATACATTGCTCGCGCAAGGACTCTCTCTTCTTTGATTATATATGGCCTTGATCCTCAGTACAATGTGTTGTATTGTTTTATTACTATTTGCTATTGTCTTAAGAGAAGGAACTAGTGAATGCTAATAAACAGGAAGGTTAATATGATAATCATGTGAATTTTACGACAGAAACTATTTTGTTACTTAACAACTTGCAAAAAAAAAAAAAAAAAGCAACTTTTGCATTGATGACCAAAAAGAAATTCTATTCTTGATATGATGATAATGAACAAATGTTGTTGATCCTACCATGTTACAGATTTTAAGTATGATACAATGGCTATGTATTGGTAACAAAGAAGAGAGAAACAGGATAATATTCTCACAAATCTACACAATCAACAGAAAATATAAAGCAACAGAAGTCATTTGCTCAGCAGGTAATGCATTGGGATGACTCGACTGGCAAAGCATTTGCCTGCTTCAGCACTAGAACTGCTTTTTCAATTTGCGAAGCCAATAACTCCGGCGACTCAAGTAACTTCAACAGATCAGAATCATCCATTTCCAACAGCATTCCTGTTATCTTCCCCGCAAGCTCAAACTTTGTAAAGCAAAGGAGAGAGAGAAAAAAATAATAGCAATCCTCTAGTTAGCATATAGGCAGTAGGATATGTAAGTATCTCTTATTAAGTTTCCATTTCAAACAGGATACAGAGTTTCAGTTGGAGCAAACCTGAAATTTCTGAATGACAGGGTAAAGAAGTTCCCCGATGGCCTCCTTGCGCTTTCCCGGGGCTGTTTCTGCAATCATCCTCTTTATACCGCCTGATATTTCAGACAAAACCTCTTCAGCAGGGAAGCTGTTTTTATTAGCCATTTTCTTGGACGGCGGTTTATGACTCTCGGGAGTCTTACGATTCAGTTCTTGGAGTAGATGTTTTGTTTTAGAGTATTTCATGAGCTGTGGAAAGATAAAAGAAAAATTATCATGGCACTTTACTGCGAAACCAAAATCAAATCAGTACTGCTAGAAATAAAATCGCAACAAATTTTTTTTTTTTTGGAAAGAATTCGCAAAAAATTTAGTATGCGTGTGTGTGTGCGTGTATAAGAAGGTGCTTGTGATACAGTTAAAATCAACTTAATGCTATATATGGGATGTGTCATGAGATGATATCCACAAGGCATTGAAAAAAAAAGGCAGTTAATAGAGAGAGGGGGAGAGTGAAAGAGAGAGAGAGAGAGAGAGAGAGAGAGAGAGAGAGAGAGAGCATACATGTTGCTGTATTCCTTGCAGTGTATTAATCTGATGAACATTGTGGTGATAATAAGGATCAAATGCAGCCCAATCACTCATTTGTCCCTGCGGTAATAGCCTCAGAATCTGAAATTGGAAATTCTTAATTTGTTTAAGCAAAAAATAAAATCAAAAGCACGTTAGCATCAAGAAGGATGTTAAAAATGAAACTAAGTATCTCTCTTACATCCATGGAAACGGATTCCCTGTAGCCCAGCCTATCAGGAGGATGACATGCACCCTTATTCACACCAAAACTTTGATACATGATTGGCTGATGTGGGTTTATGAGCGATCCTGTGTTCGAAGCAGGAAAATGGTAATAAGGGGGATTCATTACAGGTGGGAAAACCTTACAGGCAGAGGAATACTCTGCACCCAGCGGATACTGAGCATGTTGAATCCGAAATGCAGCACTGCGATCTTCCTTGAACTGCGCCATGGCCACATACAGAGACCTCTCAAAGAACCTAGTTCCTGTAGAAACAAAAAAATAATCTTATGATCAAGGTTGTCAAATCGTGAATCAAATCGAAAATCATTACGGGGCATTTGGAATCGAATCGAATCGAATCATAATTTTGAATCGTAAATCGTAAGATTCATAACAATTTTAGTAAAAATAGAGTTTGTGGTTTAGGTTTTAGGATTTCTCTTAAGACAAGGGTTTTTTATCATTAAAGTAAGTAAATTATGTTTCTTCATAAATATACACACACATATACGCATGTATCTATATAACTGTTTTAGATTACTATATTCCATTTACAAGTATTAAACAAAACAAGGGAAGCTTTTTTTGTTAAAAAAAGAATCTAACATTTTTCAGTGCTGCAAAGTTGAATCGTTTGACTCGTATGAATCGTACAATAAAATCGTAAGATTCAAACATAAACTGATTTTTTCACTGATTTGAATCGATTTAGGGTCAAATCCAATCGAATCGTAAAATTTTAGCAGCAAAGCTTACTATTGAAAAATGAAATAAGCAGAAGAGAAACGAATAGGAGAGTAAGTCTACCATTAAATGTAGCTATAGCCTTCTTTGCTTCATCTGGAGTGGAAAAGCATACAAACCCGAATCCCTTACTCATTCCATCATCATGGCGCATTACTTTTGCTGAAATTATCCATCCGCACATACTGAAATGTTCTTTTAACTTGTTATCATCGACAGATCGATCTATATTCTTCACAAACACGTTCGAAGCTTTCATCTTCTCAATCCAGCGTTTCTGTGCCTGCTCGAATTGGCACTTCAAGAGCTGTTCACGTTCGGTCTTCTTTTGAGCCCTTCCTACAATGATATGCTTTGATCCTGAACCACAAACGATGATTAAAAAAAATTATAATAAAAAAAAAAAAATACAATGAAGCAATTTTAAACATAGGAAGGTCACCTAGTTGTGTGACATTCATGGCCTCGACGGCCTTCTTCGCCTCTTCTGGTAATTCAAAGCTGACGAATCCAAAGCCCCTCGACTTTCCTTCACCATCCTTCATGATGGCAACACTGCAGACTTTTCCGAATTCAGAGAACTTAGCTTGAAGGGTATCCTCAGTCAAATCTTGATCCAGATTCTTCACATATAGGTTTGTGAATTTAGGTTCGCCAGAGACTGCTTGCCTCTCACTCTTCTTCACAAATTTAGATACATATCTGAAGACGGATAGGAAGAATCAGACCTATCAAATAAACCTCCATGAACTAAAAAAAACCAACCCAGTTTCATCTTTCAAGTGAAAACACACTGAATCCCACCCAATTAGTAAGGACCAACATAAAACCCTAGAAATCTCAAAAAGGTCGGATTAAGTAAAACTTCACCGGGCAAATCAATAACAGCCAAGAGCATGTTATAAACATCAATCTTGAGGACAAGATTCACATTAACAGATTCAGAGCTTACAAAAATTCCAAATGCCCAAGAAATGCTTACATGCAATCAACAATTTAAAGGGGAAAAAATAAAATAAAAAAATGAGCATTAATAGTAGCAATAGTAAGAGAAAACCAGGAAATTGAGAAGAAACAAAGAGAGAAATCATACAGTTTCTTCCCGTGAAGCATAGTATCATGGAGAGCACTAAGAGCATCCATAGAAGAATTCTCTGATTCAAACTGCACAAACCCAAAACCCTTACTCTTCCCATTTTCCTCTGCCACCTTGCAAGAAACAACAGCCCCAAATTTGCAGAAAATATTCTCCAAGACAGCACTGTCTACAGATGGATTGAGGTTCTTAACGAAGAGATTGCCGACACCGGTCTTTCTTGGAAGAGAATTCTTCTGACACCACATGATTCTCATGGGCTTCCCATTCAAATTTTTATGGTTTAGAGAATCAAGAACCTTGGAAGCTGAATAAAAAATAGAACAAGAAAATGCAACCAAAATCAAAATAAAGAAAAACCTAGAGAATTCTTCTGACACCACATGATTCTCATGGGATTCCCATTCAAATTCTTGTGGTTTAGAGAATCAAGAACCCTTGAAGCTGAATCAAACAGAACAAGAAAATGCAACCAAAATGAAAATAAAGAAAACACTAGAGCATTGAAAGTTGAAAAGAACAGAACAAACATCTCTTTGCAATCAAGGACGAAATATAGAAAGCAAGAATGCTAAATTAGAAAACCCAGATCATCGGAAACCAGAAACAGAAGTTAAGAAATTTCATTGGTCAAAGAAGTAATGGATTACCGTCTGGGCGTGAGAAGAAATTGACGTAAGCGTATCGGAGAGATTTTCCGGAGGCAGAGTCTCTGCATAGATGAATGGAAGCAATAGGGACGGATAGAGCGGATAAGGCTTGATAGAGATCGAATTCTGAGACGAAAGGATCGAGATCTCCGACGTAAAGAGATGCACATGGTAGAGGAGGAGGTGGTGGCGGAGCCACCGTCGACGCCATTGTTTCTTGCCTTGTTCTTGTTGAAAGAAAATTTTTCTTAGAGAGAGAGAGAATGTAAGAAGAAAAAGAAAACAGAGACGAGCTATATGGCTGAACTCAATCTCTCTTGCTCTTTTATGAGAGAGAGAGAGTCTGTTATTAACCGAACATCTGATCCAATATAACTGTAATGTATCAAAGTACGCTACAACATTCACACAGGATAATCGTACATCGACGCATTGCACCAAACGTGATTGGCCAATTCCCTTAAAGAAAAAATCAATTTTTTAATGTGAATCATGATTAAACTTTTTTAAAACGAAATAGACTAATCATTTTGTGGTGCACGTACTGGTGTAAAATTCCCGATGCTGACGATCCGGGCTCTGAAGGGGACATTATGGTCTTTTACCAGGTACAGGGAAGAGAGAACTGCATCTGATTTAATACACGTGGCACCTGTAGTGCTCACAAATGACTTGTACACTAGCAAGTTCTCTAGTTGGATTCTGTGTTTCTGTGATTGGTTGGTTCATGAATCTCTCAAATTTAATCAGAGTGAAAGCATTACCCACCACCTGATCATGGATATTTGATCACTTAATGGAACCCATCAGATGGTGGGTCCCAAATCCCAATCATTTCCAAAAACAAGATAACATTCACAAATTTTCATCTATGTCCTATTATGTAATACCTTGTGTCTGAAAAAAGGTAAAAATGTAATTTGTTCTTTTTGTTTCTCAGGTCGGACCGGATGATAGAATAACGAGTTCATCACATCTAGGTAAGTGTGACTACAAAATTTTTAATACATACATATATATATATATATATATATATATATATATATGTATGTATGTATGTGTATATATATTTATATTCAGGTGTGTTGCCTTAATTTAATAGGTAAAGTGAATGTTGAATTAAAATAAAGAAGATGAAATTTCGGTTTGGATTTATATTAGCATATGTGTATTAACATAGATAAATTGTTAATGTAAATAATTAAAGCAAAATGTAGAGATTAGCAACACCCAAAGTGGGGTATTCCTTGTTTGGACTCAAATGGTCCTTTAGCTTCTTGAAGAAGCTACTTAAAGGGCAAAAACATCTTTTAGTTTAGCTTCTCGGAGAAGCTAGCAACACAAAAGGGATATGCTCCCAAATTGTGCACTAGTAAAACCCTTAGGCTTCTTGAAGAAGCTAACCGAAGAAAAAACGATTTTTCTCTATAAGGGTTTCTTTGGTTTTGATTTTGTTAAGGAAGGAAGATGAGAAAACGTTGAAGAAGAAGAAATTTGAAGAAGGAGAAATTGCAGAAAACAAAAAGAGAGAGAAGTTCTACATAGAAGAAGGGATTTCAAAGGGTTTTGGCTCAATAAATCCCAGCAAAATTAGTGGCTATAAACCCAGGTAAGTAAGGATACTAATCTAATAGAAATTTAAAGATTTTTGCATGGTTTTGATGATAAAATGCTTGGTTTGTCAATCGGTTCATGTAGGAATCATGTTTCATGTGATTGCCTTACATGTGTAGCGTAATTAACATGTTAAGAGAATATTTTGATTCTATGATTATGTTAGAAATGTTTGTGTAAAGATGCAAATGGTTGCATTGTGTTAATGGATGAAGAGAAGTGCAGGAAAAAGAGAGAGAGAGAGAGAGAGAGAGAGAGAATGGGTTGAAAACCCGTGTTTTGGGCAAATCCCGCACAGGGCTATCGATTGGTCGACAGCCGATCGATCGATTCTGTGTTGCTGCCCAGATTTTGTTGTTTAATAAATCTTGAGCATTGATTTTGTTATGTGATCATGAGAATTGATTGTGTTGGAATATTACTCATTGTGGTGATTGCTTATTTACTACTTATAAAACTTTACCTGTTGAAATGCTTTGGAAGGACAAATGCATGTGTTATTACGTTGGAAATGGTGAAACGCATGCTTACTAATTATTGTTACTATTGGCGTGTGTTTGCACTTATGAATACTTTCATGCCTATATCAAATGAGTATGAATACATCATTAGACTTGCATACCATTGTGGTTGGAGGTTTGGGTGAGAAACAAATAAATTCAAACCCTAGAAACACAAGTGAAAATTACCTAAAAATGGTAAATTCAAATCTTAGTAATAAGCATAACTTGAACAAATGGAGGATTCGAGTAAATTGCTCGAACTCCTAATGAGAATAAATGAGGATTATGAGTTAATTGCTCGAGATCCTATTTGTATTGAACGGAGGATTACGAGTTAATTGCTCGAGCTCCTGTTCAGATCTAGTGGAGGGAAATTAAGGAGAACCTTAGCCCTTTGACATAAAGGAAGATTCGCGTTAATTGTTCGAGCTCCTGTCCTCAGACAAAAATTGACGCAGGACTCTGTATGGCCTGTTGGTTGAAAGTCCCTAAAACCATGCCGTACACATGGAATCAATAGCATCCTAGACTTGACGATCCATTGAGATAAATGGTGACTAGGGATGCTGGCGAGTCTGACGCAGATCTATAGAATTACCTTATGGTCTTCTAGTTGGCCAGAATTGCCTGACCATAGGGGTTGAGTTTTCCACATGAAATTGTTGGGTGTGGTACAAATTAAGATAGTAATTTAGTCGTATTGTGGCGACCTACGTGGGCGAGTGTCTCGTGGGCGGGCCTGAGGGGCTGGCAGGCTACGGATGCTGGCAGGCTACGTCGGTTGGGTCGTCCCACAGGGCCTTGGCTACCTTGGCTCAACCGGCAGGGTCCTGGTAAGAGTCCGGCACACCAGTTGGGCAGGACTAATTGGTCTGGCTTGGTCAAGGAATTTGGTAGGGTCTACCGGCACCCCGAATTGGTGTCCGACAGGCTAGGGAGTGACCTGCCCTGCCCATATCAAGGTCTTCTGCAGCCGACAGGCTAACCGGTGCACCGGTTAGGCCGCCGGTGAAGGGGAAGTGGTTTTAGGTCTTGGGATTTCTCAGGGTGGTATATCTAATCCTCCTAGGGATTCATGCATCATTACTAAGTCAAATTATCCGTTAAATCCTATTTGGTATTAACAGTACTTACCAGATCTTGGTTCTTGGTTTGTTTAGTGATTTAATCTTAACAGGTTGGACAATCCCACACCGCCTGGGCTGGTGAAGGTGATGTACTTATATGTATATTCACACCCTTCTATGACATAACGCGTTCTGAGGCCTAATGATGGCTAAAGAGAACAAAACCTTGAGTGGGCGAGGATGTCGCGAGTTCGACTCCTGGCAGCTACAAAGAGGACAATATTATTGTGGGAAGGGCTCTGCTACGCTGCGTTGTGCATCTCTAATCCCAAATAACGCGTTTTAAAGCCGTGATGGCCATGAACCCAATCAGAACTCTGCAGTTAAGCGTGCTTGGACAGAAATAGTACCAGGATGGGTGACCCCTGGGAATTCCAATTCGGGTGAACCAAAAGCGAACAATAGTGTATCAGGTGAGGTGTGTCGTTACATATTAAGCCTTCCTTCTTTCCCTCCAAAAACCTTTCACTTGCACAAACTCAAATCAAGTTATTCATTTCATCTCTGTAAACAATATAATTACATAGAAAAAAATATTCAATATGTTTCTCTTTGATCCAATTATATCTGGCTTACTGTACATCACCATTATGGAAGGATTTTGCTCTCAATAGAAACAGAATAGAAGAATCTTGTTCACGCCGGCGAAGAATCAAGGACTGATGTGTCCATTGCTGCAACTAGTACCCTTCATTTCGGAATGATCTTGAACTTCGTCTTAAAATGGCCGACTCTTGAACTTCAGTTTTATATGTATTGATAGATTCCAACTAATTACCATGAATTGAAACTGGTATTTGCTACTGACAAAGAAATATCCTTTAAAAGATCTGATGGCAAATCTCACGATTCTCTGTGCCGAAATCTCCACTGGATATCAACAGGACTGTATGATGCCGATTTCCGGTGTGGCTTCCGGGATTCATGAGATCCCTTCAAAACTTCTGCGTATTTCACCAACTCCGACTTTTGAACGGCATCTTGATCATGTCTGAGTTCACTGTCTTGAGACGAATCAGTAAAACTTTTTCTCCATATGCATTCAGCATCCCTTATAGTTGCTAGGTTTGGGTTCCTTAGTCTTTTGATATCCAAAGAAGGCATCGACGAACTCTGAGATAAAGTAATCTTTTTCTTCTGTCTATCGATTCTGGTTTCGATTGCTGCTATATGAATTTCTGAAATACTTGGATTGGGATGGGAAGAAATCGTATCACAAGAATCGGATGAAGCAGAAGAGACGGATTCTCTCCTCCTCACAGCATTTGGGCTTTTCATTGCTCTATCCACTGAAGAATCCCGATTACTATGATGATTGTCCTTTCCCCGTACGAGTCGCTTAAGCTTGCAGAGAAATTTCGTTTTGTTCGAACAGTTGATCTTGGTAGCGGGCAAAAAATCGCCGGAAGAATCATCATGATCACCAGAGTCTGTAAAGTTGGAAGCTTGAGATGATGAGCAATAGTCAGAATCGAAATCCATCAAACTGATGCCTCTTACGCCGACTTCCCCTGTGTTTGCATACTTGAGTATGAGCTTCTTGGCTTCCTCCTCTGATTTGGGGCTAAGGCTCTTGCTCAGGTCTCTAGCAACTGTTTTACCAGATGAAGGCTGATAGTTTCTCAGTTCATGTCGTAAGCAAGCGTTCAACCACCTGAGGTACACCAGCTCCTCAACATCAGTGCAGCGATCTGCTCGGAGCCGTTCGACTTCCTTTGCTATATCTTGATTTTCTTGTCTTAAACGAGAGTTAGTTTCCTGCAAGGCTTTGGCCTGCAACACAGCAATCCCAACCAAGGATATCAATCCAGGAGTAACTGAAAGGTTGTGTTTGGAACCTTGGATTTTAAAAGAAAAAAAGAAAAGAAATGATGAGTGTTTCTTTTCAAGTGTTTGGTTAAGAAAAAAAAAAATCAAACTCTGGCGACTTCCGATGACTTTCCAGTGACTTCGCATATATTCCAGCAAGGTTGATTAGCCTCCCAGGAAGGACAAGATATGTTGCAAGTTAGGTTGAAATGTTGGAGAGTACTCTCCAACTTTCTTTTCTTTTCTTTCAAAATCTTTACCTTTTAGGGGAAAAAGGTTTTGATTACAGACGAGAAAAAATTTCAAATTATTTTTTTTCCGAATCTCTATCCCCAACTCTTTGCTTCTTCAACCAAACTGGAGAAAGTGCTTTCTCCAGCATTTTCTTTTCTGTCAAAATCCAAGGTTCCAAACACAGCCAAAAGGAACGAAAACAGAAAATAAATTTTTTTCCAACAATTTTTTTTTTCATCAATGAACAGAAACAACAAAAGTTAATAAATATGAATAAACTGGGTACCTCAGGATGATGCTCCAAAACAGAAGCATCAAGGATTTGCGTGGCTTCCAACCTCTTTGCCAATTCAGAATTTTCAAGCTGCAATCTCAAATTAGCCCTACTGAGTTCCTCCGATTCGTTCTCCAAATCCTTTAGTCTACACAGCTGCTTTTGAACATCCGGGTCATTCATGGCAGCCTTGTGTTCCTGTTCTTGCAAGTTGGAGACCTTGTGCTGAAGGACGCAGAGCTGTTCCTTGGCCTGGTCTGCATCAAACCTAATTTTCCTTTTCAGAATTTTTATCTTTGCTCTTGCAGACTCGAGCTCGGCTGTGACTCTCGCATAATCAGCCACCTGCGTATCCAGTCTTCGGTTATCAGCCTGTAAGGACTCGATCTTGAGAGTGAAGAACTTAGCCTCCATATTATTTATCTTCAACCGGTTCTGGAGCTCCATGACTTCAGTCTCTTGCTCTTTAAGGCCATAATACTCTAGCAATTCAATCTCAAGATCTGCCTCCCTCTCTCTAAGGGATCTCACCATGTTCCTAAGGTTTATGATCTCTTGCTCAGTCTCCTCCTTGACAGCTCTTTTAAATGCAGTATTCGTCTCTGAATCTTTATGTGGAGAAATCCCAGCATTGAAGGCATTTGAGTCAAACTCCTTGAGCAAAAGCTCATTAAACTCCGGCAAGAGAAACCTGTCTTCATCTCCAGAAAGTTTACTTCTGGGAGAGAGCTCAACAGTTGAGTTATCAATGGTGACCTTCAATTGAGATGCATCTTCCTGAAAGAGAAAATATGACACTCTTCTGATTCATTAAAAAAAAAATTTAATTATTGATCGGGATGAAGCAATAATTATAAACACGGTAAAACGAAGACCAAAACAATGCACACAGATACACGTGGTTTGGCAAAGCCTACATCCATGGGAGAGAAGTTTCCACTATGTCAAAAACGAATTAGGATTACAATTTATACGCCTACCGACATATAGGGAAAATCCCCAATATACCTTTACTGTACTGCGGGGTCCCGCATCCCCAAGCCCATGGTACTGACCTGGCACAACGAGTTACCCGTGACGCAGCCCATGATGCTCCGCTTCGCTCTGCTCCATGGAGCCCCTCAGGTCCCTCCCCCTTGGATGTAGAGACAAGTGAATATGAGCCACTATCTCTAATATTAATTTATCCTAGAATCCCAATCAGCTTATTTGCAGATTTTTTTAGGGCGGTTAACAAGCCGAGCTTGAGCTAAAAAAAAATCTCATTACTTTAACGAGCGTCAGCCGAGCTTGGACAGACTCAGCTCGATTTGTATATGAGATTATACATCCATATTTCTATAACTTATATTATAAATTAATATTAAACATACACATTAATATATTATATTATATTATAAATAATAATAATAATCAATTATGATATTAATGCATTTGTACTAAGCTAAGCTCTTTTGTAAGCCGAGCCCTTTATGAGCCGAGCCTGAGCTCAAAATTTTTTAACTGTCTTGAACCGAGCTTGAGCCTTGCTCAAGGTTCACGAGCTTGAGCCTAGCTGGGCAAAGCTCGGCTTGGCTCGTTTGCGGCCCTAGATATTTTGATTCCCGATGCTCCAAATTTACCAATATTTCTTCATGAACATTTTGTTCAAAAACATAAAAAACTAAAATAAAAGAAAAATGAGTAAAAGACTGACTCTGTCATTTCTCCAAATTAGCTCATACTTCATGAGTAAATTAGAAAATATAGTAACAGTGATCATGAAACATCCTCATTTGGAACAAGCAAAATTGGGAAAAAGTATTAAATAATTCATTACTGAACAAAAAATCGATTACTGAAAAAGAAATATATTTCAATTAGGTCAATTGCATTTTGAGTAAAAGCAAGCTTACATGAATTCCGGCTGCGACGGAAGTGTCATCACCAGGACCTAACGTTGTCTGTAATCCTCGAAGACCATCTCCAAACCCAGTTCTTCTTCCTGAATCAAATTG
>JAUPMG010000010.1:3429563-3448179 GCA_031762675.1 Pachysandra terminalis
TCTTCCTTCTTCAAGCAAACCACTCCCCACTTCACTAAATGATACTTATGCTCCTCCCCACAGCCAGCCCACAAAAAATCTCTTTGAAGCTACTCTAATTTCCTTGCCACCGCCGTCGGAATTTTCATCAATGACATAAAATATGTAGGCAGAATGTTGGTAGGAGATATCCACTCAACTTTTTATTTTATGAATTGAGAAAATATTGAAACCAAAATTTCCATTGCAACTTCTCTTAGAGGGGGAATTCTGGGTTCCACTTGCATGAACTCAAAAGATGCTCCATTGGAGGCTAAAAAGAATATATTGGACTTATTTTGTACATTTGAAGCTTCATTTTCACACCCAAAAAAATATATAAGAAAATGCTCATTCTTATATACGGTGGTTAGGAAAGGTTATAGGAAGGTGGTTGTCCATTGTGTGGTTTGACGGAAATAGTAGATACTTATCTTAATCATCAATTTAGGATCTGTTGCTATGATTTGTAATTAAAAAGAAAAAAAATTGATGAAATTTCCTTGCACATCATTTTGTGGAAGGAAATAGTAAATACTTTTTTTAATCATCAATTGAGAATCTTTTGCTATAATTCATAATAAAAATAAAAAGAGAGAGAGAGAATGATAAAATATTGATGTTAGCCAAAATATTTGAGGTCCTATGGCATTTAATTGGGTCTCTAATTCTTAGCCAAAATATTTGAGGTGATAATTTACTATTTCCATTTCTGTTCACAATTTGGGTCTCTAATTCTTAGCCAAATCATTTGAGGTCCTATGGCATTTAATTGTTAAATATTGATGTTATTGTCCTAGTTAATAGTTTGTCCATGGGATTAAATTGTTTTAAGCAGTTGTAATTCTCCCATATGATTCACAGTCTGCTTTGCAATTCCATTTTCTTTTCAAACCTCCATAAAGCTTGTTGATAAGCTTGAGGTGTCTTTTCTTGTATCGTGAGCACCTATTGCTTACTTCTTAAACCAGAAGTTCTTTTATCATTCAATGACAGGTTGCAACTGGAAGCATTTTTCTTTTTTTGCTGTCCTGCAAAGATTATCCCCTTTCTCATGATAAAAAAAAATTATGATTTAATTATGTGAGATGTATGATTGCAGCTTGTTAGAGTCAAGACTTCCAAGTCAGGCAAGGTCCTTTGGCGATCTCCTTGCACCTAATGTCTCATCTGTCAGTATATAATGTGCTTCTTCTTTTCTCCCTTCAAGGATTTATTTGCAGCTGCCAGTCTTTTGAACATGAGAATATGTTAGTATACTAAAACGACTGAGCATTTGGTTTTATTTGGCTTGAATTTTTTGTCTGTATATTTAAAGAATGTTTTCTGCTCAAGAAAATTTCACAGAATAGATAGCAAGGTTTTGGATGTCGGGGTCGAGTTACAGCAGGAAACTCTACCACTGCAGATGGGTTCTTGCCTTTACCAACTACATAGACTCAAGCCATCCACGTGGTACGAAGTGAAGATATCATATCCAGCTTCTGTACGTAGTTCTTTCTTTCAAACTTAGTTTTTCATTGTTTTCGTTGTGAAAACTTAGTGAAGTTTATGTAGATACCTGCTAGCTTTTCTATTCAACTGAAGAGACATGAAGCAGACTTGGAACTGAATTGGAATAGAAGATTGCTCAATACTGAAAAACTAATTTTCAAGGCTGAGAGTCTCAACTTTCCGAGCGATCAGGTTTGGCTAGAAATTCTTCATGACTTGAAGATTTTATATCATATTGTAAGAAGCTTCTAAATGTATAGTTCTGGTCAGGGTGAAATGTATGTTCAACTAATTGTAGAGCCTGCTGGAATTGTTGCAATGCCAAATAAACAGGAGAGACATTTTATCATTTATAATATCGGTAAGCTTCAGTTTCTTTTTCATGTATTTTTATATCCACATACCTACCTCCAATCTATTGATTTGCAGAGTAGAAGTTTGCAAGTTCTTATACTATTAAGTTTAAGTGCATCTATCAATGATAAAACGATTTGGTCCTATAAATATTTTGTTGATCCTGATCACCTGCTTTTTTCTCTTCATCCTCCCGATACCTGACCTGTTCCTGTCTTGTGTTTCTTCTCTTGCATACACCGAATCTTTCAAGTTCTTGTGTCCTATTTCAGTCTTTTAGACTTGCATTTAAAGAATGCTACTAGTCCCTGGGTTCACTTTGTCATTCATAAATGCAAGGGGCAATGCTCCCTAGTCATACCCTCTTGATAGTAATCTTAATTTGGAAGCTTTATGTTATGTTAACATGAAAAAGAAATGGTTGGGACATAAATGTTTATATATTCCATGACAGAAACAGTTTTATGCTTGGAGATTTAATATTTTCCGTCATCTGCATTATAAACGGTCTTTTAATCTGAACAATCTTATTGCTTAGAGTTCTAACACTTGTCATTTGTAAGACAGTTTGTGATGAGCTATTACTAGGAATCCCGCACAAAGCTTGTTGGTTTGGAATCTTGATAATTCTCTGTTTGGGATTGGCATTCATCGTTCCATATTTTCTTCCTTCATATCTGCTGCGGAGGAGTGAAAGCCAATGTATACGAGCAGGTGATCACAGTACTTTTAAGAATTCTTGAATTTACTTGGAATGCTTCATTAAGATTGCTACTAAGCAATCTGGCTTGAATTTTAGTACCTAGTTTTCATTCCACAAGTTTCTTCAGGTAGTTGCAATACTTAAAAGCATATACTCAGTCAGGAACATAAGCTTAGTCTTTTGGGTGGAAGAACTATTTTATCAAAGATTTACCTTTTTTTGATTATAGTTAACTGGTTTTTACTGAAAAGATTGATGACGAACAATTTTAGTGATTGTAAGCATTACGATAATGAACTTGTGGATTGAATTGCAAAGGGCTAGGTTTCTAAAGTTGGTAAAAGAGGTGTTAAAGGCTTTGGGGATGAGGGCTATCAAAATAACCCACACGGGTTAGCTCAACTGGCAGGCTCTCTAGCTCAGGAACTGGAGGTCCCAGGTTCGAGTTCCCGGGCTTACCTGATATATGGTCCTTGTGGGTGGGCTCATTTATCCGGGGTTTTACCTTGTCCCCACTAAGTGGGTCGGGGGTTCCACGTCGCCAAAAAAAAAAAGCTTTTGCGTCCCCAAGCAACTTGGTGCATAAGTCCTTCCTGGCCATATGTCATCTGCACTCATCGTGTCCCAGTAATTATTCTTGAACTAAAGAGCACGAAGTGGTCTCTTACCATCTTCTATGCTGTTCTGTTAAACCTCTTACAAGCTTGTAGTGAGATTCATTCTTGGGACAATTCTAAGGAAAACTTGTTAACCAGCTATCAGAATTGCGCTGATTGTTTTAGGCCTCTGAAATTCAAGTTTGATCTCAACTTCATAGACCTGTAGAAGAACTTATTATTTGAATCATGTTGGTTCAACCTAAGGCTGTCAACTAGCCGAGCCTGAGCCCAAAATAAAGCTCATTATCTTAACAAGCTTGAGACGAGCTTGGGTAGGCTCGATTCAGTTAAAGCTCAGCTCGGTTTTTATATCAGATTATATATCCATATTCCTATATCTTATATTATGTATTAATATTAAACACACATATATATACATATAATCATAATCATCAACTATAATATTAATACATTTATATTAATCTAAGCTTTTTTGCGAACCAAGCCTTTTACGAGCCTGAGCTGACCTGGGAAAAGCTCGGTTCGGCTCGTTTTACAGTCCTAGTTCAACCTCCTGTTGAAAGACTAGACTTGTGATTGGAGTAGCTAGAATGTGCTTTCAACTTGAAACTCAATTCTTTGGCAAGTAGTTCATAGTTAGCTCATTACCAAAAAGAAAATTAGAAACATGCACTGGTTTGTATATTGTACTTTTGGACAATGTAGCTACCTAAAAGACTGGGTACCACTTGTTTCGGTACTTATAAATATATCTCTAGAAACATTTGTATTTTTCTTCTTCTACTAGAATACAGGAACAACAGGTGCCCAGACTCCTTGGTAGCCGTATGATCCAACGGTGAGCTGGGCAGATGCTTGTCATAGATTCTTTGCCGTGTAGGTCTCATGCATGTTCGATGTTCGAATTTATTTATGAAAGGAACTTGTTGCAATTACTAAGTCACCAGAACACCGAGTGGGTGCAGAAGCGAGAGTGCGAGAGCTCCAAACTTGAAAGTAATATGTGATCTAGAACGTTGTGTATATACTTATAAATTATATTTCTTGTATAAAGATATAATTTAAAATGAATATTTATTACTGTAAACTCATTTATTTTTGTATTTTTTTAAAAACCTCCAAAAATCTATTCTTTGTTCAAAATTTAACCCCTAAATGTTTAAAAATATTCTAAATGCCTCATTTCTTGTGCATTTACTTCAATCCGTAGATTGGTAGTGTTTTCGCACCTAGAATGCGGATTCGCATTCTGAGCGTCAAACGTCACCTAATATAGACGGATTAGGTAACTTAGGTTACAAATTTCCACTAAATTGAACGAGGGTGGCCTCGTGTCATGTGACCCCATACTAAAGGAGACCTTGCTGAATGAGGCTTAACATTGATACGGAAGAATTCCCTCATTTTTCACATGGATTTTCACCTTAAAAAAAATAATAATATGTAGAGATTGATTTATTTTTTTTTATTTTTCTTTTAAGAAAGACCCTCTAAGTAGGAATAGACGTAAAGGCACTCCAACGGTAGGAGGGAAGTTGGGTATAGACCCGACCTGTATATTAGAAATTAGTTAAACAAATGAGAGGATATAAAACCAAACCTCAAAGAAATGTTCACCAACTAATGAAGGATAACTAAAGAAATAGTCTAAAAACAAAATGAGAATTATTTTCTAAAACTATTAAAACCAATATTATCACAATTGACAATGTGGTAAATATCCAATGGAAGACCATGTAATGAACGAAATATCTGCTCCGTATGAGCCGAACAAGCAAGCTTGACAAGTGCATCCACAACTGCATTTCCTTCTCTAAATACACGACAAATCATAAGATTAAGCTCATAAAAAAATTTACAAACCTCAATCCATTTACAAGTAAGAATCCAAGGAGACATCTTTCCTTTAGCCAACCAGTCGACAATAATCTGAGATTGATTGGGATGCTGATATCACCAGAATTTGCACAAGGTTATCATAATATCATGAACACGTCTTTGGTCAGCTCTAGCAATGGACCAACTCAACTCATTTCCACAGAAACATGAACCCGTACTACAAAATCATGAACACATACAAATCCAAAAGTTACAAGTTTCCACAAGAGTATTGCTATGATCATCATAGAATATCTCAGAATACAATGAAAAATAAGGGTGAGGATCTCATTATACACTGTATAATGCAAATCACAGACAGCCTCATAAAAAGGACTAAAATATTAGACTGACATTAGGGTGGGTGGGAAGCACTTAAATTAACTGATTACTCTTCAAAATTTGCAGTACTCAAACTACATAATGATATGACAAAAGCAGTTGGTGCCCCATTTCAACTATTGGCGTTGTTCATCTCTTTGCGAACTGGCTTGTCATCCATACAATTCTCCCCATCCAGCAACTGTGTAGCAGCTTCTTCCTCTTTCTTGTACTCCAGCACATCTTTAGGCTTCAAGAAGCTAGGTTGATTGGTCGATGACAGAAGCCTTGCCCACATCCTGTCTGTTATCACAACCTTGTTCTGTGTCTCTGTGATTCGCTGCATCCAACAAAGAAGCTCAAGTTTACATCGAAAGACTGTAAGAGGGCAAAGCTTAGAATGTGAATTTTGGTCATGGAAGTGTATCATAAATCTCTTTTGGTAGGAAACTACTTGTTCAAAGTTAGGCTAAACAGTCCTCTCTACTTGTTGAAAGCTATGCTAAACTACTGTTTTTTTTTATCTAAAGTATGAAGCAATTACAGGAACAGGATAAAAAGTCAATAGATACAAGTGATGGATGGAAGCCAACATGTTCTTATCAAATGAAAAAGAAAATCTCTAACTTTAGATCTGAAATCCAAGTTAGATCTGAACAGAGGGAGTCATAAAGGTTCCATTTAGTGATCAACAGCAAGGTTTTAAATTTTGCAGGCATGATCGCCATTTTCTAGTCTGGCGATACAAAATATTGGGCCGATGTTTTCCCATTTCGCCAAGCCCACCTGATGAAATCTCAGGCGAAATCGAAATTTAAAACCTTGATCAACGCATAACTTTAGATCTGAAATCCAAGTTGGCTGCAACAAATAAATAAGCAAGTGCTTGTATATGGTTCAAAATGCCATGATGCCAGGATTAATTGCCAGATCGAATGGCTTAGAAATGATTAAACACGGTTTATAAATTTCACCCAGAAGACAAAAAAAATTATTTGTTTTAAGTGATGAACTCACATAGAAGGGTATATAAGCATGTCTACCATTGACAGGCCCAACAACGAAGCCTGTGTACCCTGCCATTGCACCGTGAATAGCACTATGAGCAAGGAGTGTGCAGTAAACATTATCAGATGCATTGCTTGGAACAGCCCGGATCATGTATGTAGGATCTGCAAACAAATACAACGAAGCACTTGAGATCAGTCATGGTGTCGATCAAATCCATTTACAAAATAAGTAAATAAAAGATGGGAAATTTCGGGTCACAAACCTATATATTTGAGAGTAATCGCCATCTTATGTTGTCTTGCAAAATGATCCTACAATAACAAATGACAAAAAATTGTGATCTATACGACAAATATTTCAGGCTATTGACCAATAAGATCTTATGTAAGAGATTCTTATGTCATGATTTTCATTAATAATGTTATGGCAGAGTGAAAAGCAAATAGCCAAAAGGATTACAATTAAATATATATATATATATATATATATATCTCATGCACATGCATCCACAAACTGTGCACCCAGAAGTAAGGAATGGAAAGTAATGACAGTTAAGAGTTGAAGAAAATTTATACCTTGATCTTCTGAGATATCCACAGCCCGATATCTTGGAGTACCTTGTTTCCTGAAGCATCTTGTTGATCCATCGAACGCATACTCTCATCAAGAAGGTCTTGCCCTGCACCTTCGGCAATCACAATAACCATGTGCCCGTTATCTTTGAGTCGTCTCTCTATGAACTCAAAAAGTCCACCTGCCCCTTCAAGATAAAAGGACGACTCTGGAATCAAGCAGCAGTCAACATCTCGGCTGGCAAGAGTAGCATACATTGCAATGAACCCTGCACATAAAATCCAATAAGATCATAAGAAACATATTTTAATGCTAGTACAGGAAACGAAAATAGTATATCCACATTATCGCTAGACAACTAACTTTGTTAAGGAAGGTAACCATGCATTTCAAATCCATCCAATGAAATATGTGCTCACGTTTCATCTTAAACTTTAAAGAAGTTACTCCAGAGGTCGGATACAGCCAATATTTTTTTTTTTTGTAATAGAATTGAGTTATCGCAAACATTTGTTTTCTTCATTGAAATTTTAATCGAAGAAAGGGTACATGAGTATCACACACAGAGGAACCAGAATGGGGAGAGCAGCCTAACAGAACGACCCCCAAAATGTAATATGGCAATCCTTCGGCTCATCAACTAAGAATGACGCCACTAATTAATTGTATGTACATTCTAAACATGAGGAAAGGTTGCGGACAAGCTTGCAAATCATGCGGTTGATTATTTTTCATGTGTTTGGATTAGAAACTCCCCTACATTCATTAGAAGTGTTTTGAAGCAGGAGCGGAGCTAGGGGGGGCGAGGCTCAATTTTTGGTTTTTTAAAACATATAGGTATATTTCTATAAATATTTCATATTATCCCTCTCAAATTTATATTTTGCCCCCTAGATATTTTTATTGCCCCTTTTCAATAACTTTTTAATGTTTCAATCCATCATTTGTTTGTCTTTTAGCAAATAAAGAAGTCTACGTTTACAAAAAAAAATTTAAAAAATAAAAAGTTTCTTTATAGTAGCATTAATTGTTTTCTCTCATTCAAATTATAGCATTAATTGCTCTCTCTCATTCATAGAAGCATTACTTGCTATCTCTCTCTCATTCTAGGTGTGTGATCAGAAGTAGTTTTAGGTAAAGAAATCGCTTGCACACTAGCAAAGGCATCTTCTCATTCAAGAGAGAGATAGCAATTAATGCTCCTATGAATGAGAGAGAGAAGTGGTTGGCTCTAAATAGGGGGATGGAAAACCAAGAAATGTAGAGATTCTTATGGGGTGGGAGTTTGGAAGGCTATTTGTTTAGATATGGAGGTTTTTAACAAAAGAATGAAATTTAGGGTGGGGGAAGGAGAAAGGGTTAAATTCTGGAAAGATATTTGGTGTGGTGATGAACCTTTGTTACTTTCGTTCTCGGGGGTTGCGGCTATTTCCTCTAACCTAGATAGTTGGGTTAGGGAGCATTTAGTTGGAGATAGTAGGGGTTGGAATTGGGACCTCAAACTTAGAAGGAATATTTTCGATTGGGAAGTTGAAGAGGTTTCTTCGCTTATGGAAAAAATTCAAGTTATTAAAATTTGGAAAAATTGCCCATATACCCTACTTTACAGTCCTTATTACCAAATGGTCTATTGACCAAGCTAAATTACCTCTCAAGTATCAAAATAATCACAAAATTGCCTTTTGGTCCTGCAGAAGATATATCCGGTATTTTTACAATACTTGTTTTTAAAAAAAATTAAAAATACATATTCTACCCTTAAGCCCTTTGCACACTTAGTGTGCATCCTTGCATATTTAGTGTGCATCCCTTGCATCACAACCACCACGCCACCACCACCACCCACCATTAATGTGCAATGGTGCTGGTGGTGGTGGGGTGGGTGGTGGTGGCGTGGTGGTGCTAGGGTAGTGGTGGTGGTGGTGGTAGTGGTGGCGGCATAGTGTAAAGGATAGGCCGATCCCGGTTCGGATCGGCCAGTCCAACTCGGGATCAGCCAGGAACGAGCCACGATCCGTGGCTGATCCAAAAAATATTGACTCGGACCGAGTCCGTGATGGATCGGCCAATCCATCACGGAATTGGCGAGTTGGATCGGACGATCCCGTTCGGATCGTCTGGCCTACATGTTTAAAAAAAATAATAATAAATACACCCAAACTGTTGAAGTAGAAGAATGGAAGTTGGAAGAGAATGCAAGAACTTGCGATCTAGGGTTTCTTGAACTTGACTCGTTGAAGATGACGAATGGAACCCAACCGAAGAGAATGCAGAAACATGTGATTCAAGTTGGATTCAAGTTGGATTCAAGTCGATTCAAGCTGGATTCAAGAGAGAATGCAGGAACATGAGATTCAAGCTGGATTCAAGTCGTTCCTGGCTGATCTCAATACATTTACGAGTCTACAACCCTTCTCGATTCAAGTTGGATTCTCTTGATTCCCTATCTTCTGGGATTCCCTCTCTTCATGTTGTCTTTTCTCCGATGCATTTAGACGGCTTCCGAGGATCGACGTCGTTTTTGCTCTTTGTGCCGTCAAGCAGTGAAACGCACTTGAATCCCTCTCTTCTTAAATCTTCTATTTACACTGTTTTTTTTTTAACAGAAGAATCCCTCTCGTTTCTTCTTGAATCTTCTATTTAAATTGTTTTTTTTAACAAATGAATCCCTCTCGTCTCTTCTTGAATCTTCTATTTAAATTGTTTTTTTTTAACAGATGAATCCCTCTCTTCTTGAATCTTTGATTTAAACTGTTTTTTTTAACAGATCGTTTCGGATCGGCCGATCCAGAGTTGGATCGGCGATCCAACTCGGTTTCGGACCAGGGTGATCCCCGATCCGAGACCGAGTTTAAAAACCATGGGTGGTGGTGGTGCAAGGGTTGTACACTAAGTGTGCAAGGATGCACACCAAGTGTGAAAGGATGCACACTAAGTGTGCGAAGGCTTAAGGGTAGAATAGGATTTTCATTTTATTAAAAAAGTAAGTATTGTAAAAATACCCGATAGTCCTCTACAGGACCAAAAGGCAATTTTGTGATTATTTTGATACTTGAGAGGTAATTTAGCTTGTTCAATATACCAGTTGGTAATAATGACTGTAAAGTAGGGTATATGGGCAATTTTCCCTTAAAATTTTAGATGGTGATGATGTTAGAGTTTAGAAGGGGGGAGACAGTGTAGGCTTCTCGGTTAAGTCTATGTATATGGCTTTGGATGGAGAGGCCGAGGGGGATGGTTTCTGGAGGAGTGTTTGGTTTGCAGGTATTCCTTCTAAGGTTTCTTTCTTTCTGTGGACAACATCGCTTAACAAAATCCTCACATTCGATAACCTCAAAAGGAGAGGGTGGTCTTTGGCTTCGAGATGCAGTTTTTGTAAGGAGGAGGAGACGGTCTCACATTTGTTGCTTCACTGCGAGGAGACTCAAAAGATTTGGCTCTTCTTCCTCCAAAGATTTGGGGTAGAGTGGGTTATGCAAGATCACCTAAAGGCACATCTGAATAGTTGGGGTTTGAAAAACAAGAAGAGGAAGGGTAGTAGGAGGAGCTCAATTCTCTGGAACCTGTGTCCGGCAGCCATTACGTGGTCGTTATGGAGCGAAAGAAATCAGAGAAATTTCAAAGAACAGGAAAAGAAAACTCACAAGATTATTGGAAGTATTATTTCTTTACTTTTTTGTTGGACTGCCAACTTCTTAGAATTTGAGGGGTGTATATTTAGTGAGTTTGATAGGTATTGGGGTCAGAAATGGGATGCTCCTGAATAGTCTTCTTGTATAGGTTTGGTTGTGGCATACATACTGTATTATATTCTTCTTTTTTGTATAGTTTTGCCTTTGGGCCTTTTCAATATAATTTTACCTTTACTGATCAAAACAAAAGCTGCAAAAAAGACAAGAATAGTGCATAGTTCATATACCCAAAAGACATGAAAAATGACCAAGAAAGCATGTTCGATCACTACTTGTAGTGGCGCGTGGCGTGAGTAGATGGTCTTCAATCATGGTTCTTAGCATGCGCATGTCCTCGAACATCAGTAATAGGGGAACCTAGCTTGCAGTGAAGGCCAAACCCGGATGATTTATATATATAAGGTGGTAAGCAACGCAGGCAGATTTTGAGTCCCAATGGAGACTCAAACTCAGGTCCTCAGTACAACCACTTGGGACTTTACTATCCATGCTGGCTAGCATCTTCAATCTTCCTTGAGTGATAGATTTTGACTGTTCGTGCTTTAAAGGGTAAAATGCTCAACAAACCCATGTAAAGGTGGTTATATTTATATTGGTTTTCCCAAAAGTATTCTAGGAGAGGTTTGATCTTTATCTATGAGTAGGTTCTACTAAGTTGGAATCAAACGAAACCGCCATTGTACTAGGCTTTAGGTGTTCGATATATTGAAGATGTTGAGATTCAAAAGAACAAATTTTCCAGAATAAAGGCTGTGGAGGTCATTGGTATTTGTTGATTTGCAGGCTTTTCATTTTGTTTGAGTTTCATCATATTGTTTCATAGCCATTAATTTTGTCATTTGAAATAGGCCACGAATCAGAGCTCTCAAGTAGGGGTTGGTGCTGGTGGACAGGGGCAGTATGCGCCTGCAATGCCTGGCGGTGCACTTGGGCAACCACGACCAACAGGCATGGCCCCACAACCTGTTCCAGTTGGAAATGGGCCTGACATGTATGCAGTTGATGATGAAGAAATGGTGAAACTCCGAGCACAGAGAGGTGGAAGGGCCGGTGGGTGGACTATTGAATTGAGCAAGAAGAGGGCAATTGAGGAAGCCATTAGTAGCATTTGGATTTGATTCTGAGCAAGTCACCTCTTCAGGTCCTTCGGGCAAATAATTTGATGTGTAACGGGAAAGAAGAATGTGATCCTGAAAAGTGAAGAGCTGTTTTGTTATCGGCAATTGGGTTTTCTTTATCATATATCCAAATATGTTTGTGCAATAGTTTAAAACTGTGGCAAGATTTGAGGTGTTCTTGAGCTTTATTTTTGTCCACCTGAATTTTTTTTTTCACCCCAAAGCCTGTATTTGTTTCACTGGAAATTTAGGAAAATAAATTGCAGCTCTTGTTTTGGTAAAAAGTGCAGGATCTCTCTCTCTCTCTCTCTAGATGGAACCCTCCTAGTCCTAGTCCTAGTCCTAGAGTGTTTGGTAGCCATGATGTGGCTCTTTGGAAGGGGATTATGAACATTGCCACACTGGAGAATCAGATTTTCATTTGGTACAGTTTCTTCAATAACTTTTGGACTAATTGGTGGTTGTTGGGACTTGGGAGCAGTTAAAAAGTGAAAGAAGAAAGCAAGTCAACAAGAGATAAGAATGAATTAATGAAGTTTATCTTACAAGAGTCGTGAGGTCACCCCAGGGGACCTATATACGTCTCCCGTTTGAATCTGATGTTGTGACAAGTGAATTAGTGAAATTGGTAATCTTTGGCTGCACTTAGATACCGAAAATATGTGAGAACGAAAGAAAGTTCACTTTTCTTGCATTCCAAATGCGTTTGAATATCTAGAAGTTGGCATGATTATTAATAAAAATCATGTTCACTTTTCTCACCCTATTAAACACATTTTTCCTAACGCTCTGTTTGTTTTGGAGGAAAAGTCGGAAAAGAAAAAAACAATTTCAGGAAAATAATGTAACGGAAATTATTTCCTATTTGTTTATTTTTTATTGTTTGGAAAAAAAGAAACAGAATTCAAAATTCATTAATGGGCATGGGTAACTATCATGGAGGAATGGCTTTGGCTAGATAGGAGAAAGAGAGAGAGATCATCATTGTTCATGAGAATTAGGTGAGAAAGAATCATATTTCACATTTTCCAGAAGTGACGGAAAATAACTTCTGATAGATTTTTCCAAAAACTATTTTCCAATTTTTTTTAAAATTCATTAAAATATTTTTCTGAAATTTTATATTTTCCTTTGAAACAAACATTTGAAAAATTTTGAAATCCTAAAAGACATATTTTTTCCTCTAATTTCCGGTGTAACAAACAGAGCTTGAGAAAAAATGAGTCTAACTAAATTAAATGCAACACCTAAGAAGTACAAAGGAATGCAATTGCCATTTGGTAACACTAACTGCTACTTTGAAGTTAGTTTTGTTGCTCCATGGATAGTAAATGTGGAGAGATGATTTACCAGTTGAACCATCAAGGGTAAATTTCAGAACCCATTTGATGTTACGATCCCAAGTGTTACGGGATTAACCAAATAAGTTTCCACAAGTACTGGGCTTTTGGAACAACAGTTAACAGTTAAGGTTTATAACATTTAATAGCTGGTGGGGAATTCAGATAAAATACATCCATAACTACAATAAGCACAATAATTATTCATTATGGGAGATACGAAATGGATCAAAAGCCAGTAATATAGGGGATCCCACCCTCCACCTAAGAGTTTAAATCCAAAAATCAGTGTAATTAGGGAAATTTCAACCATCTAATTTTCAAGCTAAGGCATTATGCGTTCTAATAACATCAGAAAGAAAGTGATGCTCACATAATACACTAATTGAATAAGTACTGTTGCCATTCATCTCAAACCTAATCAGATGCTAATACTCTCAGAATATGTGTGCTCGCGAGAAACCAACACTTTCATGTTCTTACTAATCATCATTAATACATCCACACAAGACTCAATTCAGCCCTGTACTTGCAACATTTTCATTCTGTGCGACTCGGTTTATAGATCTTGGAACTAATCAAAGAGCAGATTTTGGGTTACAATGTTTTCTTCATTGTGCTGCCAATTTCTTGAGGTGATTAAATGTCCGTTGTTTAATCCACTGACGATCGTAAGGCAGGTAAGCCTGAATTGAGTGATCATAGCTGCAAACCAGAATCAAATAGAAGAAAACAATTCTGTCATCACATGGAAAAAGATGGAACAAGTCATCCTCTGCCAAGTCTCAACAGTCTATGAATATCATAATAGTTGATGTCCATGGAGGTCATTCCACCATCATGGATGCTGAATCAAAGCTTACCAAGGTAAGAAAGAATCAACCTAACAACCCCCCATCTATATATATATATATATATATACATTGTATGTATGTGTTTGTGTGTGGATGCGTATGCCGGTCTGTGTCTGTGATAGCCACAATCATTCAGTACAATTGATTTGTTGACAAAAGATCTCCTAGGTAGACCTATTCATATGGTAGCACAGAACCTGCATGGGTGCATTCACCCATCCAACACGATTCAACTGTTGATCCATGTTGGAAGTGTGGGATATATCCCACAACTGCAGGGAGCCACCATCCAAACCTTTCCTATACAAGGTCCCCAAATGTAATTTTTAAGGGTCAAACATGGGCTTTATATTTGCATAAGCCCTATCCAATTCTTTCTCTTTAAACAGACTTTGGGCTCGTCCACGAGCCAAGGTGGGAGCGAGCCTCCCTTAATAAATTGGTCCCGTAACTGGTTCTTTATAAAATGATTGAACAGGTCGGTTGAAACAGTTCTCATTTCAAACACCGGTTTTACCCTCAAATGGTTTTGAGGGTAAAAACCAAAAATCTTGATTTTACCAGTTCAACCGGCATGTCTGGTCCAGTTCTGACAACAATATGAGAAACAAAAGAGACAGATTTAGAATTTATGACACATACACTAAAGCGCTTAGATCTGCAAGGCCATCAATGAAATTGTAGAGATGTGCAATGTCATAAGTGATGTTTGTGAGGGCTGGATTGAGTTCCTTGAGCTTCCTTTCGTACCGTTCACATATACCTGCCCATGTTGGAAGGTCATCAGGAACTAAAGGAATCATGGTCTGATTTGATATTAAATGCAAGTGATCACCAGAAATGTTGAAGCTAGCCACTGACATATAATCCAACAAGTTCAAACCGGTTGGGTAACTAAACAAGAATCATCGATGGAAAAATTATCTAACAAAAAAAATTAAGTAGATAAAAGTAATTTGATGATTTTGTTTCAAATCTCTAGCTCTCACGAAAAATTTAAAATTTCTTTTTTCGGTTTCAATCTAGCATAAGTATGTATACAAGTGTAGTAATCCAATATGGATGCAAGATGTTGGATTTGGCAAAATCTTAAAAGAGGAAGGAAAAAAAGAACGAGGAAACAGATATATTTTGATTTTATTTAGATAAGGTTTTACAATTAAAAGTTATTGTTACCTTGTAAGATATTATAAGCTGCAATTTTGATTTTATTTGAATCTACTTATAAAATTGTTTTATTTTAAGTTTTAATAAAAGAACTTTCTAAATTCTAATAAACTCAACTGTTGTGATTCTTGTGAAGGGCTTGTGTTTATTTTCTTTTATGGTCCTTGTGGAGGACAAACTTCTTTAGTTTGAAGTCATGATCTTTCTAGTGATGCTTTTAGGGGCCTACCTACCCCCTATCCATACGTTTGACCAAGCAGGCATCTGTCTCCCCCCGCGTTAAAAATTGATTCATCAACCAAACACATTATCCCAAAGGTTATTGGTTTCTTAAATTACAAAAGGACACAAGTCGTGATTTGGTTGCGATTCTAAGTTTATCCATAAGTAGTCAGGATTCTGAATTCGTTAAAATGAAGCCTAAGCCAAACAAAATGCAATCCTCTTGAATGCTTTAGTTTGTCCAAACCTAACACTCTAGAGCTAAATGCAAAAGCACCCTTCTATAGAAAGGTTATGAACCATCATAGCTTGTTAGAAGCTGTGATACTTGGACCCTTCACTTTACAAGTTGTACCCGAGTCACATATGGCGTGACATGAGTATGCATGTGGGATGTTACCGACACTTCAAATATATTTTTTTTAAAGTTGGGTATACACCTAGGTCTATGGACAACAACTAAAATTAGGGGCCATATATAATGGTTTAATTAGTATTCTCTTGTATAATTTTACTACAGTTTTGCATTAGCCTTTTGAATTATCATATTTCAAATTTATCATTACTTTATTTTGCAGTTGGCTGTTTTCTTCATTGGATATAAATAAGAACATTTATAGCTTTCTTCTTTATGTGGGCATTATATTATTATTTTTTAACGAGTAATGTGTCCATGACTCATCTTCATCCCGAATCCATTTATCCTACAATATGCGGGTCAAATGGATCTGATACCTTGAAGCATACCCAAACCCGGCGCCTGTACCACAGTCCATGTAACATAGGTTAAGCGTTCAAACAAACCTCAAAGAATGGATGAACAGCACAACTGGTAAACCACAGCAAGTATGACAATTGGTCAAAACCGCGCTAGCAGAATTCGAGCTATCCATAATAAGCAAGTTATGCATAAGTTGCATTGATACTGATAAGAATGTCAGAATCTAAAAGTAATTACATGCTGGACATGCAAATCATAAATTTAAAGAAGAAAATAAAAACATTCTGATACATAATAATCATTTTATAGAGATTGTATAACTAGGCAAACTTATAAATTATTTTATATGTCAATAGGCAACGGCATAACTCCTTCAAAACTCTCTAAAGGGAAACAAAGCCTGATGTTAAGTTACATAGAGCAAGTAATGAAATAAAAAAAAAAACGAAAAGAACATAAAAAAGGTATAAGCACCATGGGTAAAATGTTGGAATCTAACAAGTTTTGGGGGAAAAAAAGTACTTCACCAATCAAAAAGAAAGCATGCAACATATGTCAATCCAACAAGTCTTTGAGCAATATTATTGGAAGAGCCATACTTTCTCCTAAGAGCTCCTCAGGCATATATATATATATATATATATATATATATATATATATAGATAGATATATTGAGTGTGTGTATGTCAAGTGGCATATGTGTGGATGTAAAGGAAATTTTTTTTCTAGTTGGTCAGTCTATTTCTTTTCTCTAGATGGGCCTCTACGTGGAAGAATGACATGAAGATCTGGACTGTCCATTTGATAAATGGACATCTGCATTAAAAGCCTTTGAAGTTCCCTTTCTGCCGCATAAGCTCTGTTGTTAAATCTTACAATTCATAGAATGAATCTTACAATTCGATGTAATTTGATCTTCGATCGATTCACATTAGTGAAAAAATCGAAAATAAGTCAGTTTCCTTTTTCAATGAAAAACTTTCCTTTTTTGTTTAATCCTTTTTATAGAATATAAAACTCTAAAATAACTAAATATACATAAATAAATAAGCGGGTTTTAATTATTTTAAAAACAAAAAAAACCTTTTCCTAAGACAAATCCTAGAATCTAAACCCCAAACCTACTTCTACTAAAGTTACTATGGATCTTACGATCTATGATTCAAATCCAAATTCAATTCTAAGTGGCCCTTGATGATTTTTGATTCGGTTCACAGTTTGACATTGACAACCTTGTGCATAACAACTATGCCATATTGCCATGTCTACTAGACAATTTCCACAATTGATAGCTGGTCAAAATTTTATATTTTATGACGAAAAGTCGTTTAGAGGGTCTTTTCCCAATTTAAATTGTTCGATTGGGCTGAAATTTACATCATGAATAGAGGCTGAGGTGATGGATAGATGGATTTTCTTTTGATTGTAACTTCATCTGTCACTCACAAGAATTGGGACATCTAGAGCTTTTAATCAGTTGTCCCGACAAAGGCAAATGTATATGTATTTATGTATAAACAGATTCTTACAAATCTACATTAAAATTATAGAGAGTAGTATTGTAAAGAAAATCAATTAAAGATTATAGAGAGAACAATATGTAAATGCATCTTACATCTCATAAATTACCATATAATCATATGAGACTGGTGGAGCCAGAAAATTTTTCTTGGAGGGATCTGTCCAAACTAGTTCAATTGATGTATCACTTACGTCAATATCAATATCTACAAAAAACTCTGGATTTTAGTGATATCCCCTCTTGTATAATCATTTATAAGGATTTTTTTTGATCGGTAAAAAAAGACTTTTATTAATAATCATATATTTAATCTGTACAAGTATACAATCGTATAAAATAACCCAATCATGAAGTATCCTAACTAATCCCAAAATAAACCCCATCTGCAATTAAACTCTTCAAATCGAGTTCCTTTAAACTTCGTATGAATCGGAACCCAGAAAAATAGAAGTGATACAGCCTTCTCCACCACTTTCTGAACAGAGTTCTCCTTGCCTTCAAAAATCCTGCTGTTTCTTTCACTCCAAATTGACCAAGTAATAAGAGCTGGGTAACAATTCCACAATAGATCACTTTTTTTCTTGCCGTTCCTCTTCCTCTTCCAACCCCAGTTAACCAGGGCCTCTTTCAAGTTCTTGTTCATGACCCAAACCAGCTTGAATCTTTGAATAATGGCACACCAAATGCTTCTGGCATACTCACAATGAAGAAACAAGTGGGATCAGATTCCTCCTCCGTCATGCACAAATAGCATCTAGATGCCATGATCCAACCTCTCCTCTTTAAATTCTCCTATGTTAGAACACTGTCCTCTACCGCAGTCCACATAAAAAAAGATACCCTAGAAGGCAAACCAGCCTTCCAAGTCAGCTTCCGCGGACCTTTCCACGGTGTCCTCTCTTGTAATGGATTATACATAGAACCAACCGTAAACCCACCATCTTCCGACCATATCCAAGTTCTAGAGTCTCCTTCCTCTCTAATTTTGATTTTATAGATCTCTTCCAA
>JAUPMG010000010.1:3448279-3470575 GCA_031762675.1 Pachysandra terminalis
CATATATTGGAAAAGTTATATGAAGGTGGCTGTCAATTGTGCGGTTTGACAGAAATAGTAGACACTTTTCTTAATTTTCTATTTAGGATCTCTTGCAATGATTCGTAATTAAAAAGAAAAAAATGATGAAACTTCCTTGCACATCTTTTTGTGGAAGGAAATAGTAGATACTTTTCTTAATCATCAATTGAGAATCTGTTGCTATAATTCATAATCGAAAAGAAAAGAAAAAAAAGAAAATGGTAAAATTTCCTTCCACGTCATTTTGAGGTATGAAAAATTCTGTGGTGATAATGTACTATTTCCATTTGCGTTCACAATTTGGGTCTCTAATTCTTAGCCAAAATATTTGAGGTCTTATGGCATTTAATTGTTAAATATTTGATGTTATTGTTCTAGTTATGAGTTTGTCCATGGGATTAAATTGTTTTAAGCAGTTGTAATGCTCCATATGATTCACAGTCTGCTTTGCTATTCCATTTTCTTTTCAACCTCCGTAAAGCTTGTTTATAAGCTTGATGTGTCTTTTCTTGTATCGTGAGCACCAATTGCTTACTTCTTAAACCAGAAATTCTTTTATCATTCAACAACAAGTTGCAGCTGGAAGCATTTTTCTTTTTTCGCTGTCCTGCAAAGATTATCCCTTCTTCTCATTATCTCATAGTAAAAAAGTGATGCCTCTAATTATCTGAGATGTATGATTGCAGCTTGTTAGAGTCAAGACTTCAAGTCAGGCAAGGTCCTTTGGTGATCTCCTTGCACCTAATGGCTCGTCTGTCTGTATATAATGTGATTCTTCTTTTCTACCTTCATGGATTTATTTGCAGCTGCCAGTCTTTTGAACATAAGAATATGTTAGTATACTAAATAACTGACATTTGGTTTTATTTGGCTTGAATTTTTTGTATTTATATCTAAAGAATGCTTTCTACTAAATAATTTCACAGAATAGATAGCAAGGTTTTGGATGTCGGGGTGGAGCTACGGCAGGAAACTCTACCACTACAAATGGGTTCTCGCCTTTACCAACTACATGGACTCAAGCCATCCATGTGGTACGAAGTGAAGATATCATATCCAGCTTCTGTACGTAGTTCTTTCTTTCAAACTTTTAGTTTTTCATTGTTCTCTTTGTGACAACTTAGTGAAGTTTATGTAGATACCTGCTAGCTTTTCTATTCAACTGAAGAGACATGAAGCAGACTTGGAACTGAATTGGAATAGAAGATTGCTCAATACTGAAAAACTAATTTTCAAGGCTGAGAATCTCAACTTTCCGAGTGATCAGGTTTGGCTGGAAATTTTTCATGACTTGTAGATTTTATATCATAGTGTAAGAAGCTTCTAAATGTATAGTTCTGGTCAGGTTCAAATAAACATTCTACTGACTGTAGAGCCTGCTGGAATTGTTGCAATGCCAAATAAGCAGGAGAGTCATTTTATCATTTTTAATATAGGTAAGCTTCAATTTCTTTTTTATGCATTTTTATATCCACATACTTACCTCCAATCTATTGATTTGCAGACTAGAAGTTGCCATTTATATAATGATACTTGCTACTGCTTTGACAAGACATACTTTAATGACTAAAATAGTCATACCAATTTTTTTATCCTGTAAGATAAAACATATCGAGAAAATTACCACTATACATGGTCATTTGGTTTAGGTAGCCCAAAAGCTGAGAAGGCTAGGGTCAAGCGTAACCCTTCTTAGTCTATGCGATAATGGTCAATCCCAACCTAATTCAGCCTTGTTTACATTTCATCTTCTTCATAAATCATCTTTCTTTTGATCTAAATTCCAGAGCTCAATTTTCTATAAATCCAGTTCATATTCCAGAACCATTACCTTTATCTCCTAACCTAAGAACCAGGTATTTAAACTTTAACCTTTTACTCTAGTGAAAACTTAAAGCTTTTATGCTGTACAAGACTTTCTTACTAGGAGTCCTGTACTCCAATTTCACACCTCTCTTGCATATGATATCCATAAATTGTATTTTTAAGATAATCGAGGTCTCCGTTCATGATAGCAATGCATGAAACAATAGCTGAAAATGGCCATCATTCCTTCTTATAAGGTGTGAAGAGAGGAGATCTCCATCCAGGGTGAGAGCCCACTTTGGAGGGGGTTCTGACTGTCCTTAAGGTGTGACGGCCATGAGCATAGGTGTCGGTGGGCACTACTGGATTTCGCCACGCCTTGCAGTCTAGCGATAATGGGTCTGTAGGTGGACGCATAGGCTCTAGAGGGTGCCACCTCATTATTGTTGAAACTCCTACTTTAAAGAGATTGTAGCTCCAATTTTAAAGAGAGTGGAATTCCCACTTTAAAGAGAATATGACTCCCATTTTAAAGAGTGTGTAACTTCCACTTAAAGGCATTGTTTTCTTTTCAGTGTAAGAACAATGAACATAATGGTGACACTTGTTACCATCTTGAGGACCCTCCTTACTTATATAAAGCCCTAGGCTTATTTGGGGGATTCTCCTTTTGGGTCACCGGAGATATAGATACTATGAGATTTTGAGAAGATTCTTTACAGAGAATACTCATGGCATAGAGATTTCTCAGGCCGAAGAATTGAAGTGAGTCTAAGGAGAGACTAAGTGTGAAAGGATTGTGACTTCAACCTAAGTATGATTCCTCAGTGAGGTCCAAGGAATATCTGTTAGCACCTAGTATCGTCTATTTATCTCCTGTTCTCATCCCTTGGCCATCGCCTACTCGTCACGCCTTCTTGATCCACCCTCCTTCCATGTTATTACGGTTTAGGTTTGCATCAAATCTATCTCTATGGCTCAAATTACAAATTAGAGGCCATGTGAACGACTTTTGACATGTGGACCGTGAGATAAAAATCTCACCCTCAAGAACCATCTATATCAACTTGAATTTGCAAGTTCTTATACTATCAAGTTTAAGTGCATCTATCAGTGTTAAAACGATTTGGTCCTATCAATATTTTGTTTTTTTTTTTTTGATCGGTAAAAGTGGTCTTGTATTAATAATATCTACAGTATAAAGTCCATGTGTATAATATACATCTCTGTAATGAGAATTCCCATTAAACAAAATAACAGAATTGACCCCTGATCACGTGCTTTTTTCTCTTCATCCTCCCAATACCTGACCTGTTCCTGTCTTGTGTTTCTTCTCTTGCATTCACTGAATCTTTCAAGTTCATGTGTCCTATTTCAGTCTTTCAAACTTTCATGTAAAGCAGGCTACTAGTCCCTGGGTTCACTTTCTCATTCATAAATGCAAGGGGCAATGCTTCCTAGTCATAACCACTTGATAGTAGTCTTCATCCTGCCTTGTTTTTCTTCTCCTGCTTTGACTGAATCTTTCAAGTTCTTGTATCCTACTTCAGTCTTTTAGACCTGCATGTAAAGCATGCTACTTGTCCCTGGGTTCATTTGGTCATTCATAAATGCAAGGTGCAATGCTCCCTAGTCATAACCTCTTGATAGTAATCTTCATTTAGAAGCTTTCTCTTAACGTAAAAAAAAAAAATGGTTGGGACATAACCTTTTTCTGCAAAGCTATACAAATTTAGGGTGAGATCTTCTGGTATAAAATTGAAATGAATTATGTAGTTTTAAAATGGTAAGTTTTTAATACTGCATATGAAAGCTTGTTTGTTTGAGTTCTTTCCACTAGCAAGATATTATGGTATGATCTTGTGCACTTTTGTTATAGTTCTTGCTTAGTTGTTTTAACTCTGATTTCTTTAAACATCTATCTTGCTTTTTTTTCTTCTCTTTTTTCTTGTTTCTCTATTTTTCTCAATATATGTTTATATATTCCATGACAGAAACAGTTTTATGCTTGGAGATTTAATATTTTTCGTCATTTGCATTATAAATGGTCGTTTAGTCTGAACAATCTTATTGCTTGGAGTTCTAACACTTTTCATTTTTAAGACAGTTTGTGATGAGCTATTACTAGGAATCCCACACAAAGCTTGTTGGGTTGGAATCTTGATACTTCTCTGTTTGGGATTGGCATTCATCGTTCCGTATTTTCTTCCTTCATATCTGCTGCGGAAGAGTGACAGCCAATGTATACGAACAGGTAATCACAGTACTTTTAAGAATTCTTGAATTTACTTGGAATGCCACATTAAGATTGTTACTAAGCAATCTAGCTTGAAGTTTAGTACCTAGTTTTCATCCACAAGTTTTTTCAGTTAGTCGCAATACTTAAAAGCATATACTCAGTCAGGAACAGAAGCTTAGTCTTCTGGGTGGAAGAACTATGTGATCAAAGATTTACCTTTTCTTGATTATAGTTAACTAGTTTTTACTGAAAAGCTTGATGTCGAACAATTTTAGTGATTGTAAGAATTACGTTAATGAACTTGTGGATTGAATTGCAAAGGTCTAGGGGGTTAAAGACTTTGGGGATGAGGGCTATCAAAATAACCCACACGGGTTGGCTCAACTGGCAAGCTCTCCAGCTCAGGAACTGGAGGTCCCAGTTTCGAGTTCCCGGGCTTACCTGATATACGGTCCCTGTGAGTGGGGTCATGTATCCAGGGTTTTACCTTGTCCCCACGAAGTGGGGTCGGGGGTTCCACGTCACCAAAAATTAAAAATAGCTTTTGCTTCCCCCAAGCAACTTGGTGTGCATAAGTCCTTGGCCATATGCCATCTGCACTTATGCGTCCCAAGCATCTGAAATTAAAATTTGATCTCAACTTCATAGACCTGGATAAGAATTTTTTTTATTTTTTATTTTTGGGTAAACGACCTGTAGAAGAACTTATTATTTGAATCATGTTGGTTCAACCTAGGGCTGTCAACGAGCCGAGCTAGAAGCTCTATAATTAGGCTCACGAGCCAAGCCTGAGCCCAAAAAAAACCTTGTAATCTAACGAGTTTGAGCTGAGCTTGGATAAAGCTCGGCTCGGTTTGTATATGAGATTATATATCTATATTCCTATATCTTACATTATGTATTAATATTAAACACATGCTAATATATTATATTACATATAATCATAATCATCAACTATAATATTAATGCAGTTTGTACTAATCTAAGGTTTTTTATGAACCGAGCTTTTTGTGAGCCGTGCTTGAGCCCAACATTTTTTAGCGAGCCTAAGCCTTGCTCAAGATGTACGAGTCCGAGCCAAGTTGGGCAAAGCTCGGCCCGCGTTTACACTTGGAACTCAATTCTTTGGCAATTAGAGTTCATAATTAGATCTTAACCAAAAAGAAAATTAGAAAATGTCATGATCAAATAAAAAACTGGCAGTGACCACTTGTTAATTTTGCCAAAAAAACCTGGGAATATTCCAAAAATAAATCTCTCTTTTCAATCTCCCACTTATATATGTGATTGTAAAATGCACTGGTTTGTCTATTGTACTTTTGGACCATGTAGCTACCTAAAAGATTGGATACCACTTGTTTCGGTATTTATAAATCTATCTCTAGAAACATTTGTATTTTTCTTTTTCTACAAGAATACCAGAACAACAGGTACCCAGACTCCTCCTTGGTGGCTGTATCTTTATCATGTCATAGATGATTTGCCGTGTAGGTCTCATGCATGTTCGAATATATTTATGGAAGAGACTTATTGCAAAGTTGCACCATATTGGATGAGGATGGTATCATGTCATGTGACCCCATACTAAAAGGAGACCTTGCTGATTGAGGCTTAGCCTGCGTTTGTCCTGGTTTATAGAAGTGCTTATTTCAGTTTATAGCTTATTAAAGCACTGGTAACACCTAATGGGTAAGTGCTTACCCATAAAAAGTAGAGGAAGGTGTTGAGAATAACTTCTATTATCACTTGTGCATCAAGCTACTTCTAAACTTAAGTAATATTTTTATAATACCTATTTTACTCTTAAATTTTCATAAGCATTTAAATACATTTTATTTCTAAATCCTATTAATATTTTTATAATGCCTATTTTACCCCTAAACTTTCATAAGCACTTAAAATAAATGTATTTACCAAACACTATATTCTTCAAGTAAGCAATTTATTATTACTGTGGATACGTATCCAACGACTGCTTATCCAAAAGCACAAGCCATGCCAAAAGCAGCCTTAACATTGATGATACGGAAGCATTTCCTCATTTTCACATGGCTTTTCACCTTCAAAAAAAAATAAAAAAAAATCCGTAGGGATTGATTGGGATGCTGATATCACCAGAAATTCGCACAAGAGTGACAGATGAATCCCATACAGGGGATCAGTCAAAATCTACTATCACCAGAAATTGCCGACACGTCACCCATGTCGAGAGATGTAAAAAAAATTTCTCATGTAGCCGATGTCGTTCCTGGGGAAAATCAAGTGTGTCGCCCAGGTCCAAAATGGCAACACGTTGTCGACATTTAGAACACAGGCTACTACTAATATGATGGAGGGTTATCATAATATCATGACTGTAGCAATGGACGTCAATGAACAAACTAACTCATTTCCACATAAACAAACCCGTACTACAAAATCATGAACACATACAAATCCAAAAGTTACAAGGTTCCCCAAGAGTATATTACTATGACCATCAAAGAATATCTCAGGATACAATGAAAAAAAAAAACAAGGGTGATGAACTCATTATACACTGTATAATAATACAAGCACGGACAGCCTCGTAAAGGAGACTAATATTAGATTGACATCTGGGTGGGTCGTTGGAGGCACTTAAATTAACTGATTACTCTTCAAAATTTGCAATACTCAACAACAGAATGATAGTATTAAAAGCAGTAGGTACCTCCATTTCAACTATTGGCGTTGTTCATCTCTTTGCTAAAAAGGCTTGTCATCCATACAATTCTCCCCATCCAGCAACTGTGTAGCAGCTTCTTCCTCTTTCTTGTACTCGATCACATCTTTAGGCTTCAAGAAGCTAGGTTGATTGGTCGAGGATAGAAGCCGTGCCCACATCCTGTCTGTTATTACAACCTTGTTCTGTGTCTCTGTGATTCGCTGCATCCAACAAAGAAGCTCAAGTTTTAGAAATTTAGATTGAAAGACGGGAAGGGAGCAAAGCTAGAATGTGTGTTTTGATCATGGGAGCGTATCATAAATCATAAATCTCTTGCGGTCGGAAACTACGTCCTCTTTACTTGTTGAAAGCTATGCTAAACTACTTTTTTTTCCCCTCAAGTATGAGCAATTACAGGTAACAGTATAAAAAAGTAAGTGATGGATGGAAGCCAACAAGTTCTCAAATGAAATAGAAAAACTCCAACTTTTGATCTGAAATCCAAGTTAGATCTGAACAGAGGGAGTCATAAAGGTTCCATTTAGTGAACAACAGCAAGGTTTTAAATTTCACCCACATGATCGCCATTTTCTAGTCCGGCGACACAAAATATGGGGGCAATATTTCGGCAAAATTTTCCCATTTCACCGATATTTGGCGAAATCGAAATTTAAAACCTTGATCAACAGCATAACTTTAGAACTGAAACCCAAGTTGGTTGCAACAAATAAATGAGCAAGTGCTTGTACATGGTTCAAAATGTCTTGATGCCAGGATTAATTGCCAGATCGAAAGGCTTAGAAATGATTAAATGGTTTATTAATTTCACCCAGAAAAAAAAAATTATTTGTTTCAAGTGATGAAGGAACTCACATAGAAGGGTATATAAGCATGTCTGCCATTGACAGGCCCAACGACGAAGCCTGTGTACCCTGCCATTGCACCGTGAATAGCACTATGAGCAAGGAGTGTGCAGTAAACATTATCAGACGCGTTGCTTGGAACAGCACGGATCATGTATGTAGGATCTGCAAACAAACACAATGAAGCACTTGAGGTCAGAGTAATGGTGTCAATCAAATCCATTTAGGAAATAAGTAAATAAAGGATGGGAAATTTCGGGTCACAAACCTATATATTTGAGAGTAATCGCCATCTTATGTTGTCTTGCAAAATGATCCTACAATAACAAATGATAAAAAATTGTGATCTATACAACAAATATTTCAGGTTATTGACCAATAAGATCTTATGTCAGATATTCGTATGTCATGATTTTCAATAATATGCATCCACAAACTGTGCACACACAAATAAGGAATAGAAAGTAATGACATTTAGGCTGCGTTTGGCCCGGCTTCTATAAGTACTTATTGCAGCTTATAGCTCATATAAGCACTTTTTAAAATTAAATGTGTTTGGTAGTGCTTATGGGTAAGTGCTTACCCATAAGCATTGGAGGAAGGCTACCCATAAGGAGAAGCTATTGAGAGCACCTTCTCCTAAGCTCTTATGCGTTAAGCAATTTCACAACTTTAGTAATATTTTTAAAATACCTATTTTATCCCTAAACTTTCATAAGCTGTTATTTTTAAACTTTAATAATATTTTTAAAATACCTATTTTACCCCTAAACTTTCATAAACACTTAAATGAATGTATATACCAAACGCTATTTTCTTCAAATAAGCAATTTATTGTTGCTGTGGATAAGTGCTCTCATTGAGCAACTTATCCAACGAGTGCTTATCCATAAGCTCAAGCCGGGCCAAACACAGCTTTAGAGTTGAAAAAAAAAATAATAATAATTATACCTTGATCTGCTGAGATATCCACAGTCCAACATCTTGGAGTACCTTGTTTCCTGAAGCATCTTGTTGATCCATCGAACGCATATTCTCATCAAGAAGGTCTTGCCCTGCACCTTCGGCAATCACAATAACCATGTGCCCGTTATCTTTGAGTCGTTTCTCTATGAACTCAAAAAGCCCACCTTCCCCTTCAAGATAAAGGGGTGATTCTGGAATCAAGCAGCAGTCAACATCTCGGCTGGCAAGAGTAGCATACATTGCAATGAACCCTGCACATTAAATCCAATACGATCATAGGAAACATATTTTAATGCTAGTACAGGAAACAAAAATAGTATACCCACATTATTGCTGGACAACTAACTTTGTTAAAGAAGGTAACCATGCATTTCAAATCCATCCAATGAAATATGTGCTCACTTTTCATCTTAAATTTTAAAGAAGTTACTCCAGAGGTCGGATACAGCCAATGATTTTTTTTTTTGTAATAGACTTGAGTTATAGCAAACATTTATTTCCTTCATTGAAATTTTAATCGAAGAAAGGGTTCATGAGTATCACACACAGAGGAGCCAAACAGCATCAGAATGAGCAGAGCAGCCTAACAGAACGATCCACAAAATGTAATATGGCAATCCTTCTGCTCATCAACACAAAATGACGCCACAAATTAATTGTTTGTACATTCTAAACATGAGGAAAGGTTGCGGAAAAGCTTGCAAACCATGCGGTTGATGATTTCTTATGTGTTTGGAATAGAAACTCCCCTACGTTCATTAGAAGTGTTCTGAAGGATGACTATCTTGGTCGTTGTACTGGTCGCATTGAAACAGTTTAATTTTTTATGCTATGGTTATCTTTATATCAAAAAGAAAAAGACTGAAATGTATACACGAATCATTTCTGGATTATAATTTGAACCTCACTTTTTCTGGATTCATCTCACATCAATAACTGACCCCCGGCCACCTATAGGCAGTTTTAAACAGTTTCCTTTGCAGTGGATACCTGAATGCCACTCAGAATGCCTCTTAAAGGATTACGTGGTACGATTGGATCAAAGGTGCTCTTTCTGGAAATGATAGGTATATAGCTCCATAGTTTGACGAGCTTTATGCCGCTTGATAGACTTATGTGGCCATCTGAACCAATCATCTGATAAGGAACCCTCTAATATGCCACAGATAGTCTTTTGCTGCAAAAGGCCAGTGGCCTGCCATGTATTGGACTTTTCAAATGTGAAGAGCAGCCACTGAAATCCTCTTTTACCACTCGGTGGAGGTTTCTAGGGCTGAAACTTGCAACATCGGGAGTGGTGAAGTGGCAAAATAGGTGGCTCATTGAGTTCAACAAGCTGTCCAGCCTCCCTTGAAACAATCATTAATTTCTACACAAAAAAGGGGTAGAACATTCCTTTTCTTGTGGAAGATTAGGAAGACGCATAATACCTTCTAGAATCATTTGCTCCTTTCATTTATCCCCTACTTTATATTCTCCTTCTACTTATGTTTACATTTGTTATTCATTTGAATTTGATTCTACTAGATGTAGAATCAAAATTATTGATGAATTTTAAGAATTCCCCTACTACTTATGCTTATGTCTATAATCTATTTGAATTTGAATCAACTAGATATAGAATAGAAAACTATTGATGCAATGTAGGACATTTAAATCTACCACTTCCCCTTCTGGAAACAATAAATCTCAAATATTCTCATATCCCAAGTGGATCTCCTTTGTGGTCAAGTCGTAAAGTTTAGAAGCTAAGCGATAGAAGGTGTATTCAACTACTTCCCTCCATTCCTCATAATTCATAAACTCTCTCTCTCTCTCTCTCTCTCTCTCTCTCTCTCTCTCTCTCTCTCTCTCTCTTAAAGCTCAAATATCTTCATATCCCAAATAGATTTCCTTTGTTATCAAATCATATAGCTTAGAAGCTAAAGCAGAGCCTAGACTTATGTTAATTTTTATTTTTTTATCGGTAAAAGTATTGTATTGTATTAGTATACTATTAAAGCTCAAATATCTTCATATCCCAAATAGATCTCCTTTGTTGTCAAATCATATAGCTTAGAAGCTAAAGCAGAGCCCAGACTTATGTCAATTTTTTTTTTGATCGGTAAAAGTATTGTATTGTATTAGTATACTATTAAACTTACTAGCCATAAAAAAAGGACCACCACTATACATCTGTATATGAAAAGTATACACAATAAATCCCATCAACTCCCACAAAAACATTATGTCAAATTTTAAAGTCTCCCTCCCAAGATCTTGGAAAGAATAAAGCTCAAATATCTTCCTATCTCAAATAGATCTCCCTTGTCGTCAAGTCATGCAGCTTAGAAGCTAAGACAAGATCCAGTTTTATTCAAATCTTAGCACCTCCCTCCTTATCTCTTGGGAAATATTAAAGCTCAAATATCCTCAAATCCCAAATAGTTCTCCTTTGCTGTCATGTCATGAAGCTTAGAAGACAAGCCAGAGCCCAAATTTATTCAAATTCTTTACACACACCATTAGCATCCCTCCCTCCCTCCACCCCTCCCTCTGAAGCTTAGAAAACAAGCCAGAGCCCAAGTTTATTCAAATTCTATACACACACCACTAGCCTCCTCCCCTCCCTCTCTCTCTCTCTCTCTCTCTGTAACAACTCACACAACAAAGTGGCTGCACTTAGACTCAGCATTTTCATGTTGGCAGACCAAGTTTTTACCATCACACAGGTAATGCCTACTTAGGCAAGAAACTGGAGGTCAACCCTTTGGTCAATATACTTGAATAGCAACTAATTACTCAAACATAGAAGCAGATGAGAGTATCATAAATAAAAGATCTTACCACAATGGCGACCCATTAACTTTACAACACCGATACCGTTCTCAATGCTTGTAGATTCAACATGTGCTGCATTAATGGCACGTTGGGCCTCCTCAACAGCAGTGTCAAAACCAAAGGACTTATCGATAACCTGAATCAACAGGAGGCAGTGACCAAAAATGAACCAAATTTAAGAACAGATAGTTCTGTACTTGGTGAACAAAAAGAGTATTAAAAATTGAATAATAATCCAGAGATTAGTGAAACTCATGAGAATTACCGGAATGTCATTATCAATGGTCTTGGGAATTCCAGCAACTGCGACTTTGAGACCACGCCTTTTAATTTCCTGCACGTAGCATTAGAATGTTCTTAGGAATAAATGTGGGGTGATAATTATGTGGTATTCTCTAATTAGGAAACATTGCAAGATCTTTGAAGAAATCAGCCTAACTTCTCTTGAGGAGGGAGAAAGAAAAAAGTCGATCATTCATATGCAGCATCTTGTAAACAAACTAAACATGACATTTTCTATGTATCAAATAATTTACCTCATATATCACGGATGCCCCTTTTTGAGTTCCATCCCCTCCAAGTATGTAAACCTGGATAGAGGTACCGATGCATGGGGTTTATGAGCACAGAAAGTAATAAATATATAAACTTGTTATATACAATTCAAAGACAACCTAATTATGAAAATTAGGAACTGTTACCCCCATACCTGATTAATTCCACGATCCTGAATACTATCAACTATCTTTGATGTATCATGGCCTCCTCGTGATGTCCCAAGAGTGGTGCCGCCACGTTTATGGATGTCATTAACAAGCTTGGGTGTTAATGGAACAGTATTTCGAGAATAGAAACCCCTATATCCTCCCTAAAGATGCCATTAATCTCATTAGTTGGTGACATCTCTTAATCATATTATACAACTTCAAATTTGAATCTAAAAATCCCTCTGTGTCTATCATGAATAAGGACTTCATATATGAAATCGTCCCTTGGTCTGTATGCTTTCTGAAATTCAAAAACTGTCTACATAACTTGGAGTTGACAGGATTAACATAAGAATATGCAAGTTTGGAAGTGAAAGTATCAAATGATAGTTTGAAGGTTTTCTAAATACAGTTCTTTAATCAAGCCTAGTTTGTATTATCAAATTAATTGCTTAAAGAATCAAGATATAAAAAAATAACTTTCTAGTTTGTATCAAAAGATGGCAGTAATATTTGGAATAAACTATTCAGAAGGGCCGAGCAAGTAATATTAGATACTTGTCTTACCTTGAGTAATGATAGAACAACCCCCACCCGCCCCAAAAAAAAAAACATAAAAAAAGGAAAGAAAAAAGAAAGAAAGAGAAAATAAGAAGGAAAAAGAGGCAGTAGAAAATGTAAATTGCAAATCATGTCAAACATATTGCACATGCAGGCAAGTGAGGTAAAACCATCAAATCATGCTATTTGCTTGTGCATCATATCGTAAATGAATGTTAAAAATAACTATATCTTACTTTTTTTTTAGGAAATGATGTGATACCTAGACATGTATAATTTGCAGAAGAAAAAAAAAAGGTTACCTATGCAGATCCTAAACATGAAACGTATCTCAAGCAGAAACAAAGCATGGATTAACTTCAAATCTTTTACTCTCAAAGCAAGTCCATATATCAACTCTCATGACTTTGGGGAAGCTATATAAACTGAAGGTCATAATAACATAATCACTGACCTCTATCCCAAGGACTTTATTTACACCATACATGTCGTACAAGCCAGATACTATTTCCCTAATCACTGTATTGAGTCCAGGACACAGACCACCACATGTAACAATGCATGCATGCACTTCGTCCGACTCAAAATACACCTGAGAAACATTCAAGAGCACAAATTAACAACAAGTACATGACACTCATCATTTAGATTTGGGAGAATAGAAAACAAAAAACATACCCTCTGACGGGGTCCGGCACGCCGAAAATGCATCCCTCTTGGACTATCCTTGTGAACAACAACCTATAGAAGAGAACACAAAGAAATAAGCAAACTAGAATTGTGTTCATTTCCAAATGGATCTATACAGTATACGTCTCACTCATGCAGAACAAACCTATTGAGTTTGTCTGCCTGCACAATACTCACCATTCCACACCTAGAGAAACAGAGAAACCAAGCCTGGGCATGGAAATGGGCACCAATTTATTTGGGGAATAAGGCCAATGAGATTAAAAATATGGTATCCGCCTTCCCACACCAAGTGGAGAGTACCAAGAGGTGATCAGGCCTTTCAAGGCATTCTGTTCCCTTGAACGAGGAACAATATAATTCAGAACATAAATCATAAACAAGAAGATGTCCAATATCTCTACTAATTAGTAAACAACAAGAATTTTCAGATTACAAAGGGGAAGGCATAACAGAACCCAAAAATATGATCAACAACATGACTAACCTTTTGGGCAACAGTATCATCCGCATTGACAAAATACTGCCTGGGAAGACAGAACAATATTTAAATGAATAATCATTTATAACAAAAAAAACCATTAAAGAGCATATCCAATAGCCGTTGAACAAACAGTAACAATGATAACTTGAAGTATAAGAGAAGCTAATAACTTACTTGACAACCGAATATGCAGGATTGTCTTGCAATGGATTGGGATAAGTCTGGTAGTAATACAAAGAGGAAACAAATAAGACCATGCTTCAGATAGAATTGCTTCTCACTATAAACAAACAAGATATAAACAGCCTAGTTTATCTCCAACATCCTAACTTCCAACTATCCAAACAAATCAAAAAACATAGCATGGTAATCATTAATAATACATAAACAATCTTCGCTGATATATATAAGAAACTGAAAATTCATTCTCAGTTCTAGTTCTATATACCAGAAAAAGCATAAATCATCAACCAGAAGCCTCAAATGAAACCATAACTTTCTTATTAGAAACCTCTAGCTTGTCCATTATGATCTGATAAGATTCAACTATCAGTGTCAGAAAATATTTTTGTATCCAAAGCAAGCCTTTTCGATGTTTAGAGGCAAACTTGCAGGCAGAAATCCTGCAACTCTAGAAACCGGAAATGAAGAAAAAAGAGGATATTACTTTGTTCTAAATACTTGAATTCAAGACAAAATCTAATCTTTCACCAAGGATTACTTTACTTTCTAAATCTAAAACTGATAAAACAATAAATTAATAAAATAAAACCTCAAAACAACAAAAGATCCTTTTCGTTCGATCCAAAAACAAACTCAGAAAGTAACTTAAAGGCACCAAAAGCAAATTTAACAACGCCAATCACATTGAGAGAGAGAGAGAGAGAGAGAGAGAGAGAGCGGTGAAAATCATACAGGGAGATCAGGTACGTAATCAGTCAAGTGAGGAACATCTTCGAGAAAGTATCCACCATCGCCTTTAACGACCTTCGGCTCAGATTTTCCGGAGAATCCCATCACGTCTCTTGAAGATCCGCTATTTGAGTTCCGAACAGGAACAGAGCTCACGAAATGGTTTCTTGAATTCGAAACAGCAGTATAATGAGAATTAGAAGGATCGAAACACCGGAATTTCGGAACAGTAATAGAAGAAGAACTAGAAATCGAATCCATTCAAGAAAAAACAGCAAAGAAAAAAGTAGATCTCATACCAACGAGAAGACGATGCTATTCTTATAGCCATGTGGATCCAGTCGCGACGATGATGTTGACCAGAGTATAATCAAATCCGTGAAGTTTAGTTCAGGTTTCTTGATTTTCTAGGGTTCCGAGAGAGAAAAACAGGTGGCGAAGCCGAAGAGTTTCTTTCGCTTTCGTTCCTGGTTTTGACGACTTGGAAAAATCTCAGTCCCACGGAGTTGGGCTCTGAAGAGGACGAAGATGCAAGGAAATATAGGACTTGTTTGGAATTTTATGATTTATAATATCTAAAGATAGTTCGATACTGTTGCTTGCAGTTTAATTGGGGGATTGCTTCCCAAAATACCCTTGGTTTGGGTATAAACTACTAAAATACCAATTAAAGTTTATATAATATTATTTTTCTAATTTTGTTTTATTTTATTCTTTTAATTTTTAGGATTCCTGAACAATCTTATTGTCTTGCTTTTTTTTGCATAAACCAGTGGCTGAATTGAAAACCACTAACCGCTTTTTCACGCCATCGGGATATTGTCGGCGGCGCGCAGGCATAGGGCTATAAATCAGCCGAGCCGAGCTCAACTTTACCTAAAGTAATAATAATCCAATCCAATCCTCTAAAAAAGTAAACATTTCAAATACACATAAATTTTATACAATTATATCATTTTAAGTGTAATAAAAATAGTGTATTTACAAGTTTGTTATTTTGTTATTGTTCACTTTATTTACAAGTTTTTCACTATAAAAACTCAAAACTTATTTTTAAAATCTAAAATCACGATTGGATTTGATTAGGTGATGAAGGGTATTTTCTTGCTCTAGATAACTCAAACCAAAAAACTATTTATCTACTATAGCTCGTTTCACCGACTGTAACTCATTTCAAGTTCTGGAATGCATTCCCAAAATGATAGCAAAGGGAAGACTATTTTTGGGTTCAATCTTTGTTAATATTTTTTAGGTTTAGGCTTGGTTGGTAAAAGTTCGGCTCGAATTGATAAATGTCTTTGAACAGTTCAAAAATTATTAGAATATTTTTTTTTAAACTAAATAATATTATTTTATTTTTGGTTTTTTATTTTATTTTATTTTTTGTATTGCCTCAAACAGCTTTTATTGGTTGTTGCAACATGGTCATTTTTTGTCAAGTGAATCATATGGCGGGACCCCAAGTCCCGCATAATTTGGACGACAAAAAATCTTTTATTTATTTAATTTTGAGGGGAGTCTCACATTACATGCGTGGTACGTGTAGCAGCGTAGGAAAGCGAGATAACTATCATGATTGTGTTCCCCCACTATATCCTACCCTATATTTTGTTTTATTTTTGATAGTGTCCTACCCTACATGCACCCATTACTTATTATTAATTCAGATCTTGTCTTTTTGCCCCTCTCCTTTTGTATCATTCTGTAAATCCAGGGAATCTTATAGGAGAGCCGGGGTATTATGGGACCCTGGGATCCCGCCATATGATTCAAGTGGAGAAATGATTTGGCTAATCCAGATCATCCATTTTGATAAGGGATCCTCTAAACTAGCCATGTGTACAATATTTTAACATATATAAGCCACAATTGTACATATGTATTAGGTTTTGTCATGTGTATATAATTTTTAATGTTTTTTTAGTTTTAAGCGAGCTCTTTATGTTATGATATGACAAATGTTTTTAGGACTGAAACTTGGTATGTGACCTATAAGTGACCAAATGTAAATTTGGAGAAGTGGGGTTCTTACTCTAATATATATATATATATATATATATATCCATTCTCCTATGATGCTAGCATTGAACTCTTCTTGTTACTTTGAAGTCTTAACTTGATAAGCATGTGTATGTGTGTGAGTTCTTGGGTGAAGGACACGGTTATATTTACCAGCATGAACATAGGCATAACAAACATAAAAAATAAAGCACACTGAATAAACATGGATCACATCTGAATCTTTCCAAGACATGTTATGGTACCAATTTACATCACAAAGTCACAAATTCATTTGACACTACTTAAATTTATATTTCATGTCTGCATAATGTAAATCTATGACCTCAAGTTTTTGTTTGAATTATCATAATACAGGTAAGACAATCTCCCATCAAATTTTGAGGTTAACTGATGAGCAGTAAATCCGCTATAATGATCTTCATATGCCGCCACACATATATCGATTGCCTTCTTCGACATATGATCTTCTTGGAAGAACTGTTGTCCAACAAAGTCATCAAGAGGCATCCACTGAAGAAGAAACAAGATAATGTATGTAAGATAAGTTGGAATCACTAATCTTATTTCCAAAAAAACAGAAGATATAAAGCCTCAATCACCTTCGAATCTTGAATCTCCCTCTCGTCGATTATTATGTCAAAGGACACTGGCTTAAGCATGCACAGAAAGAGCAAATCCGATTGATCGAAAGCCAGAAGATGGGCATGCCTGCAAGTTTGGTAATAAAATTGGAAAATTTGCAATTGTCAGTTGAATCAATCCCATTTTTGTGGGGTTATGATGCATTACAATTGTTTTTTGAAGTCAATTTTACTTGAATATAGATCAGAATTGATGATTAAAGCTGTTGTAAACTTGTCAATCCAATATAAAATAAATGAACTACATGTTTTGGGTAAGAGTACTAATTTGCGATTAAAGAAAAACAAGCTGTTCTCACCTTAAAAAAAAAAATATTGTTCTTACCTGACAGCAACCACTTCTAAGAAAATAGTGTCTATCTGCAATCACAGTATTGATGAGGTGTATATCAATATATAAATCATGTTAGCAATTAAACAACCACAAAACTCAAGTAAATGGGAGAAGAAAAAAGAAGGAAAAAGATTAGTTTCTTACTCCTGTTTCTTCTTTCACTTCTCTTATGGCTCCAGAGAATATATCTTCAGACTGAGAATAATCGGAAAAAAAAAGGGGTGATAATTATTATTTTTTTGCTTGAATTATATAGTTTTCTGTGAAACTAGAGAAAAAAAATTGTATATTTTCATCAATAATGCAAGACTAACAAGATGGTATGACCTAATTAAAAGATAAGGAATATGAATATGATACTGGTGAAATACTCCTCTTAAGTCCTCTGATTTGAATCAACTAATCAAGAACAAAATATATATATATATATATATACACTACCTTATTAACATATCCTGTTGGGAATTTCCATACGCCCGAGCAGCTACAAGGACATTTTTCTTTCACAACAAGGACCTACACATCGAAATTAAATATCTACACTGCGAAGATCGAAGAAAGATGATTTCCTTACATGGGAAGTAAAAGTATGAAATATCAGAACTAAGTTACTAAGTAAAGTACTCTAATAGAAACACCTCTCTTTGTTCATTGATCACAAATCCTCCAACACCAATATGATGTGAAGGGCTAATAGGGAGCAAGCAAGGCTCATCGGGAATCCAATATGTTAACATAACATATCCTGGCTCTGCATGATGGTAATTGAATCCTTCCTGAAAGTAATAGAGTATAAAATTTGCATGAGATTATAGAAATAGAAAAATAATTAAAAAAAAAAAAAAACTATCACCTGAATTGCAATTGGAATGAGATCAGCTTGCTCCAGTAATATTTTGAGCCATATTCCCCTTTTTCCCTGTATTGCACACCAATGACATGTACTCTCAAGAAAGTATTATTTCATAATATTGGAATCTAGAACAGAATTCTGAACTTGTATATAACATATAAATTAAAAACCTTTTGCTTCCAATTGAAGAGCGAGGTGTGAAGAGTGGATGCGAATGCATTAGCGCTCAAAGGTAAGCACAGTGGATCAATGATGACTCCACCATAATCATCGTCATATGCAGTAAGGAATTCTAGTGTTGTGCTTGGTGATGATATATTGGGAGACACAACTTGAACTGATCTTCTTTTTTTAGGTACTTCATAGTGTAGAAATGGTGTGACTGAGTTTTCGAGTTTCGCACTTGGGATCTTCGAGTAAAGTGGTTTACAAGAAAAACCTGGAAGAACAAATATGATCATCAAAAGGTATGTTTCAATGTAAGATTTTTTTTTTTAGTTTCTTGATATATCATTGGAAGAAAGAAATCTTCACTTTACCCCTTGATAGCCAAGGAAACCTGAAATTTTCGTTACGAGAAATCTTTTGTTCTGTCAACAAGCCATGGCAGCACAAACCCGAGACTTGCCATCCGTTAGTCGTGACCATAGTCTTCATCGCCATCACTACAATAAGAGAGATGACAAGCGCGAAGAGCCATGTCTATATATATATGTGTGTGTGTGTGTGTGTGTAGCTCTTGTAAAAGACTACATATGGATCTGCAACTAGTGAAAAGCAGGTGGGGAATAGCATCCTATAGAAAGTTGAGGGAATGGGAAATTCAGTTTTGTGGCTAGAAGAATAATGCAGTTAGTTATCGTGCGCACTTATTCAGCAAATGACTAGCTTATACTACTATGAAGTTCATATAAATAAAGTCACAAATAACAGTATTTATCAATTAGTACTAATCAATACTAATCAATTTCATTGATAGGTTACCAACAACAACTGCCACCACTAGTACTGCCTATCCATGTTTCTTTACAAAGGTGTTAAGAATGTTTTCTCCATTGAGAGAGAGAGAGAGAGAGAGAGAGAGAGCTTAAGGTATATATTGAGTTATTCTTCATTTGTTCTGGAATATGAGTATCTTTCTTTATCTTGTTTACTAAATTAGTCTATTCAGAAGCTGCAGGATTCTTAAGAATATCAAGCACTTTGAGACTTCCATATTCCCTGAAGATGCTTGTAATTCATGACTCATTTAGTTGGCCATAAGAACTATTAATTAGGATTATGTATTGAAGTATTCTTTTTGGATGATTCCCTCAACCTGGTTTTGTTCATAAGAGCAATCGCGATCGTCTCACCTAATATTAGCATCATCCTTGCACCAACTTTTTTTTTTCCAAGGATCTTGTACTGCTTTTGGTTGCCATGAGCTACTATTAGTTGTTAAAGCTGTAGGATTTCATGATAATATATATAATTATATTAAAGTAACGAAAGAAAGCATTAGGACTTCATGGCCCAATGGATAAGGCGCTGGTCTACGAAACCAGAGATTCTGGGTTCGATCCCCAGTGAAGTCGGATTTTTTTTTAATGTTTTTGTTGCACCGATCAGACATTAAGCCGGGCTGGTCTGAACAATCCAGACCGTTCAATCTCTGAGGCTTGGTTTTGTGGTTCTATGAAATGGATGGTACATATTCATCCTATCACGCCTCATTTGACGGTTCAGATCGATCGTAGTTAATGGTTCAAATAAACCAAATGAAGCATGAAAACTCTCACGTGCTATCAAAAGCGAGCTCTCTTCTTCTCCTGCTACCTTCGATTCGCTCACAACACAGGAAGCGACGCCATTTTTTCTAGGGTTTCAGAGTAGAATCGATCATGTACAGAACCGGAGCCTCACGACTTAGGGTTCTCAAGGTCAGCATCCAGATGATATTTCCTCGATTTTAAACTTCGTCAATGGATTGGTTGATTCTTGCTTCTGTTTTTTAGATCATATAATTAGACTTTTCATTTTAATTTTTTGCACATAATCTCTTTGTTCCAATCTAAATATTGATATCTTTATGCGTTTGGATCTAACTGGAGTTTTGTTGTATTTGGTTTGACATATATTTGTATGATTGTTTGTGTCTGCCTTTAACAAAATTATATTTTTAATCGAAAAAATTTACAAGAAAGAGCTCAGATGGATGAACTGGTTTAGTTTTGTAGTCTTAATTGTTGGTATAAACGTTTAGGAAAAACAAAGATGTTCTTTTTGTTATCATTCGGAGGATGTTGCCCCTTTGAACAGCTTCGATTAATGGTGCTTTTACATACAAGAAACGATATCCATTAAATAGTGTTTTTTTCTGAATATGTTTAGCATCCATTATTTTAGGTCTAGTTAGTGGTGGAGCTTTTCGTTTTCTTGATTCTTTATTGAGGAGTCTGACAAGGTGGAAATGTATCATTCTTGGAATGGAACTGCATGAGTAGGAATGTGCGGGCTATAAGGGATCAGCTAGGTTTGCAAGTTCTAGTTCTAGTAGCCAAAATCTATAAATTTACAAGAAAGAGCGGATGAACTGGTTTAGTTTTGTAGTCTTAATTGTTGGTATAGACGTTTAGGTAAAACAAAGTTGTTCTTTTTGTCGGCGGATTTTGCACCTATGAACAGCTTCCATTAATGGCGCTTTTACATACAAGGAATGTGATCCATTAAATAGTGTTTTTTTTTTCTGAATATATTAGCATCCATTATTTTAGGTCTAGTTAGTTAGTGGTAGAGCGTTTCATTTTCTTGATTCTGTATTGAGGAGTCTGACAAAGTGGAAATGTATCATGCTTGGAATGGAACTGCATGAGTAGGGGACATGCGGGCTATGAGGGAGCAGCCAGGTTTGCAAGTTCTAGTTCTAGTAGCGAAAATCGATAAATTTACAAGAAAGAGCTCATATGGATGAACTGGTTTAGTTTTTTAGTCTTAATTGTTGGTAATTTGGTATAGACATTTAGGAAAAACAAAGGTGTTCTTTTTGTTATCATTGAGAGGATTGTTCATCTATTCATCTATGAACAGCTTCCAATAATGGCACTTTTAAATGCAAGAAACGAGATCCATTAAATAATTTTTTTCTTCTGAATATATTTGAATCCATTATTTTAGGTCTAGTTTTCATTTTCTTGATTCTGTATGAGGAGTCTGTCAAAGTGGAAATGTATCATGCTTGGAATGGAACTGTATGAATAGGGACATGCGGGCTATAAGGGAGCAGCTAGGTTTGCAAGTTCTAGTTCTGTGGCAACTAGGCCAACTTCTGGGAGTTTCTTTAGTTGGCTAACTGGAGAAAAGTCTAGTTCTCTCTCTCCCCTGGAGTTTCCTCTTGAAGGCATTACTCATCCGCCGTCGCTACCTGACTATGTCGAACCAGCGAAGACCAAGATAACAACACTTCCCAATGGTGTTAAAATAGCGTCAGAGACATCACCGGTATGTATAGATTATGCTATTCCTTTATAAAATTTTGTTCTTCTTTGTGTACCCTTGAAGGCGATTTTGTTACTCTCTCTTTGTCTCTCTTGTTGGTTGAGTAGAATCCTGCAGCCTCGATAGGATTATATGTTGACTGTGGTTCTGTCTATGAAACACCAATCTCATTTGGAGCCACACACCTATTGGAACGGATGGCGTTCAAGAGCAC
>JAUPMG010000010.1:3496252-3509990 GCA_031762675.1 Pachysandra terminalis
AATTAACAAGGTTTTAAGTTTTGAGACCGGTCCAGATCTGATACAAAAGTTGGATCGCTCATTTAAAAAAAAAATTAGATCGGTCGGACCGGTCGTCAGAATGGTAGTACCAGTCACCAGAATGGCAATACTGATCGCTGGACCGACGATACCAGACTGGACCGGTTTTACTGACAGGTCTGTACTAGTATCGGTTGAATCAGTCTGATTCGAAACCACTTAATACAATAGCTGTATCATGGCTTGGGATCAGACCGGTCCTAGCCGATCCCGATACGGATTGGCCAGTACGGTCCGGATTGGCATCCTTGAAAATATGCATATTAAAGACAAAAACACGAGCCCAACTCGACACGGCACGATCATAATCATGTATTGTGCCTAGCCGGGACGGAGGGCCCGAGATTAGGCACGAACACAAAGTGACAAAACGATTATTATTGGGTCTTGCCGTGTCGATCTGCGTACACGGCCCGAACGAGTTCGAGACCCGTAACCAAATCCCATCCACTAGGAATAAAGGGCGGGTTTTACCCATTTAACCCGCCCCATTGCATTCCTAACCAAAGTTGCTTATCGTTATGCGACTCTCGAATTAGTAGTCTACCTGCCGTTCCATTTTACCATTTTTCTTCCATGACCGCAGCTTCGCAACCCAAACCACTTACCTTCGGTCACCAAACCTAAGGTTCGGACCGAACCTGAGTCTTGTATCTCATTTCGTTGAAATTTTCGCACAATTTCTCGATCACTTTATCTTTGCCAAGGTCTGAGAAGCACCGTTCTATCTGAGCTCGTAAAGAAGGAAAGCGCATTTCTTCTCTCCATCGACTGAAAACCTAACGAAAGTAAAATCGAACAGAATTACAGAGAAACGATTTCGATCTCCATTGTAGGACCTTCGACAACCAAGTAAGTTCACATATTCCTTTACAGAAACCCTGATTTTCTCCATTGGATCATCATTTCTAGCCCTAGAACGCTTGTTGCTTAGGGCTTTGGTTCTTTTACAGGGCAGAAGCTCTGTTTCAGCTCGTTCATTTGTGTTGTATATATGTTTTTTTCTGATATAATCACGAATTCGAGTCGGAATTTTGTGTTCTTTCTTTCTTTCGATCTTACTGGAATTCGATTACGGAGGGTGGTTTTTGGTTATAAATCGTGTCTTATTTGATTGCTTTGATTTTAGGGATTTTGTTATGTGTGCTGGTTTGTTCTTATGTCTCCAGGTGCAGAGTCTGGATTTAGGTATAAGAATTTGGCTGTTTTAGGATTTTGGAGTTTGAAATGTTGGGCTTTGGTTGGCCTTGTTTGGTTTTATGAGAATTGTTTAAGCTAGATTAGGCATCTCGTTGTACTTGAATGCTGTTTTTGTGCCCTAATTTTTTGCTGAGATGCATTTCTATGTGATTTTATACATGTATTTGGAAGTCTGAAACTTACATTACTTAAAGGCTTGTAGTTGGCTCAAGGTATGATACATCTAGAGCGAATGCAAACTGTGTAGAAGAGACAGTTCTCATAGAATTCATAAATTGTTAAGAGTTTTCAGTGGTGATTATGTATAAATTGTTGGGATATATTCTACATTCTCGTTTGTCAGAAGAAGATCCTACAGAAACAACTTATTCAAAAGGGTTGGGCATGCACCATTTCCCGGGGTTTATCTCAATTCACAGAGGCAACTGTTGGCTAACCTCTGTAGTTTCCTTGTCCTAGTTTTTATTTTCACTCTTTCGTTGGTTGCTCTATTGTGCAGGAGGAAAAGATTTGTTGTTGTAGTGGTATAACATTTTTATATATTGATTTTGTTAAGATTTAGTTTATGTATGGTTATTGTAGTCATTCTTTTGCCTTTCCAATTCATGGTATGTTTTTATTTTAATCTTATATTTTTATGCTTTTAGGTGCTTGATTGCTTGCTGATTTATCAATTTATGCATCTAGGAATATTCATATCTTTTCTTTGTTCTTTTTTCTTTTCTCTGGTTTGTGAATCAAATTGAATAACTATCTGACAAAGAACTTAAGGTGGGGAATTCACAGTCACTTTGTACACATGATATCACTTAATATTGAGCAACAGGAGAGGGGGCCGATACTGTTTTTCCTTTAGAGTTATTTTTCTATGCTATCCGTATTTTGTTATTAGTATTTTTGGAGCAGAACAATCGATTCCTTTTTTCCTTGGAGTTTTAGCAGAGTTCCCTCCTTTCTTTTGCCAAGTGACTTCCCCAGTTGGCAAGCTTTTCTTGGACCTTTTGATGCAACACAGCATCTTGAAGTGTTTGTCATTGTTTCACATCTTGTTCTCTGGTAGGCCTGTAAATTTTTTTTTTGATGAATAACTACTATATATATATAGACACACACACAGAAATGTAGAATGTTACATACTAGGAGTGTCAATTAAACAAAAGGACACTATAAGAGATTGCCACACGCATGGAGTCAGACATTATAACCTTGACAACCCGATTTTTATACGTCCATGCAGTTCTACTACAATGTTGGCACATGTATTACCAAATAAATAGAGCTCCATGAAGCATTAGAGATCAGAAAATGTTACCAGAACAAAAAGAAGGAAGTGGAAGTGGGAGGAGGATGAGTTGTTCTCGGTGAAATCTATGTATAAGTCCTTGTCGGTGGAGGTGAAGTGGGAGGGACCGTGGAGGTTATATTGGTGTGTTGGAATCCCCTCTAAGGTTGCCATCTTCTTGTGGACAGCAACAGAGGGTTAAATCCTCACTCTAGACAATCTGAAAGGTAGAGGTTGGCACTTGGCGTCTAGATGTTGTTTGTGTAAAAAAAGAGGAAGAGTCATCATCTCATTTGTTTCTTCATTGCGACTTTACCCGGTGTGTGTGGGATGCTTTCATCCAAAGGTTTAGGATGAGGTGGGTAATGCAGAGAGATCTTAAAAAGGCACTTGTGAGTTGGGGGTGGAAGAGGAAGAAGGAGAGAAGTAGGAGGAGCTCAATTATTTGGAATGCTAGCCCTGCAGCTATTCTTTGGTTGATTTGGGGTGAAAGAAATAATAGAATCTTCAATGGGAAAGAGACTTCAGTTCAGAAATTGGTACTTATCTTTTTTGGGGTATCTTCACAAGAAGAATTCAAACATATGCTTTTTGAGGAATTTGACAGGAATTGGGGTTTGTGGTGGGACTAAATGTGTTGGTGTTTATGGACTAGGTTTGTAGGTTGTAACTTCTTTAATTTTTGAATAAAATAATCTTACCAGTCAAAAAAAAAAACAAGATGAAAGTCCATTAATAGTTGTTGGAGTATTAGTCATCCCTAATATGTTAAATTTTATATTGATGTATTATCTTATAAGTAGCTAATCATAATTGCTTTTTATAAATTGTTACCAAACATAATTCTTAGGAGGAACAATCACTTAGTTGCTTATTAGCATTTAAGAGCATGGGTTTACCAAACACTGTTTTTATCTTAGCAACTTATTGCAGCTGTGGATGATTACTTCCTTTGAATCACTTATCCATAAGTACATACCTAAAAGTATAAGCAGCCCCAAATCCAACCTAAGTGTTTTCTTTATCGCCTTGTTGTTCCGTCCAATCTTCAACATCATCTTGACTTTCTATGTCCTGTTGATGATCATGTCATTGTTCTGCCATCATGCCGTGTTCAGCTAGCGCGAAACCACCTAGTATCTTGATTCGTTATTAAAATATTAGTTGTAATTTCCTACTTTTGGCCTAATTTTATTTATTTATTTATTTTTGTAAATTTTCACATTTTTGCTTTTTTTAGAATGTTTGGATGCCATTGGGCAAACCTGGGTTCACCAATGGCCAAAATGGATTGACCTGGGCCAACCCAGATGTCTGATTGGGTCATGATCATTATGTAGTTACTGCAACTTTTCTTCCAATTTTGTTTCGTAGAAATAATAGATAACTGGGCATTTTTGCTGAGGACCTCTAGAACTAGGGTCATGATTCATAAAATATAGGTATGGCCTGCTGTTTGGACGGACATGGCTTAAAAACCTAACCTAGCCAAAATGGACCTTCATGACCTGTTTGCAAAAATCTCAACCCAAACCCATCTAAATGTGGGCGGGTTGGGTCACAAATTGTCAGCTCTACGTGAATTATCAGTACAATATAGGTCAGGTAACAGTATTATAAAAGGATTTAAGGTTAATGGATTGAATTCTGTAGTTGAACTTGGGTCTCATGCAATGTGTCAATGATGTCATTGGCAAGAGAAACATGGTATGAGAGACATGTAGATGTGGTACAATTCATTGAGCAAAACGCTCTCTCTAATCTTTCACCCCCTCTCTCTGCAAACTCTAGTATGAAGGCTTTAATGCATATATCCTAACAGGGAAGAGAAAGATGCAACTCTAGTGTTGGTGTGAATATTACAAACCAATATCCGACTGAGCTACATATGTTATTTCCAACTTTTCATACAATGAGAATGTTCTTTTGTCCTTTCCGTAACCATTAAATGGAATAAAAGTTTTACTGAGTTTTAAATTGGATTTTGTGAGGAAAATGAATAACTGATTAATTTGAAGCTTGATAAGTTAACCCTTAAGGTTCTGTAAACTGTTCATTTTCTCCGGTTTTCTATTTATATTCTCATGAAGATAATTTTCTTACAATTTCTAATCATCAAAATGGAAAACAAATGAAATTTTGTGAAAGTAATATATACGAATACTTTTACTGATCCAAAAAAAAAATGACATTTGTGAAAATAATGGACAATCATCTGTCTTCAAAATCTTATCTGAGCATGTACATAGACAGATATATATATACATAAATGTGTGTGTGTGTGCGCGCGTGTATGTATATATTTTCTCAAACCATATTTAGTCACAAAGTTGAAAGAACATACTGAACTTTTCCTTCTCTTGGGTCTGTGGTGCTCTTAATTTATTAACAGTCTTATCCAATGCTTTATTGGTTTTAATTTTTTTTAAATAGGAGGAAGCAGCTTCAGACCAACTCTTTCTCAGAGTTTCTATTGCTTCTGGGCAGAGGCCATGGTTTTTGATTTGGATCCCTTTGATGATCCTGAGCCTACCAATTGTAATGGTGAGTAATGTTCCAGCAGCAACAGGCTTGCTGTGTATTTGGCTTTCTTTGCATCAAGGGGCTGATTGGATGATGCTTAATTTTTTTGCAGCTCGAGCTGGGTCGAAGTTCCAACCGAGAGCAAAACTCCAGTCTGGAAAGTGCTTATCCACTGTATCCAATGTTTCAAAGGAAAAATCGTTCACAACTTCGTCCAATCTATGTGACATTTCAAAGGAAAAGCCTGTAACAACACCTTCCTCTCTCCAAGCTTCTACACAGACTGTTCTGCCTGTTGATCCCTCAGGCAAGAGTCTAACCCAGTCAATGCTTTCTTCTGTTGATACCTCTAACAAAACAGCAGATTCTTCCTTCAAACTTTCCGGATCTTGTGACCTGGCGGACAACACTGAGGCTTCAGATTCAGTGGCTCCATTTTCTGCTGTCGGTATAAGTTTACCAGTGGATCAGTCATCCCAACTTGTTGATGCTATAAAGGACTTGGGATCCACAGATATTCTTCATCCAGAAGCCACCGTCTCTGACAATCATGAAGATTGGCATTCTGGTTTTGCAAGATCAAGAGGAGAGGTAAAGATTCTCACTTCTCATTGGTCCTATTAAACTGCATATTGTCTCTTAATAAGTTATCTTGTTCAGTCTACAGATATTTTCTTCGAGTGGGAAGATTTTGATAATTTTCTTTCTCAAACAACCAATACAACCGGTGAGCAATGAACTTTTCACTTATTTGTAGGTTTCTGTTGGAATTTTTTCTTCAGTGCATTTGGCCGTTAGTGTGTTTCTTTGTCATTGGACACTGCTAGTGCATTTCACCTTAAATTTGATGCGATAGCCCATATCATGCTCCTAAAATCAATTCTTTAACATTTTATATCTGCAATTCTACAGCAGTTGATACTTTCTCTAAACTTCCTGTGATGCAAGATCCAGCGACCTGTAAGGAAGTTGCAGTCTCTAATGACAATGAAGAAGATTTGCAGATGGAGGTTGGAGGGTCAAAAAAGGAGGTAGAAATATTTTCTTTTTGATATCTGTTTCCATATTTACCTTCCTTGGATAAATTTGCTGAAGATTTTGTTTACTTCCAGGAAGCAGAGGCATTTTCTTGCTTGCGAACCCTTGAATATATTTCTGAGGTGGTCACTACCTCTGGTCAGTACAAAAATTCAACTACCTGCAATTTTTCTTTTACTTTTACCCTCTTTCTTGACTCTTGAGATGCCAATTGATGACTTCTGGTGGTATGGATTCTGGTAAGTCCAATCCATCATCACTACCATCACTCTTTTTGGTGCTCTGGAGTTTGTTTTGTGTCAGGATTGATGTATTACGAGCCTGAAGCTCAAATACACATACAGAATTTTCTAGGAGAAACTTTAGGTGAATAATTCCGATTGATAATATCTTGGTTATTGACCGGTTGATAAGCATTGAACTAATCATGAACAAACCTGCTGGTCTCAATGCAAAGGATCAGTCATTCAAACACACTCTTAGAAGTTGCAAGGAGAGCTACAAACAATTGAAAAAACCTTTAAGTTAAACACAAATGTCCATTTTCATTCATATTGTAAAATCTAAGTTATACGGCAGTCTGTTGTACATTTGTAGACTAAATAATGAATCTAATCTTAGTCTAACTCCTTAGGTATTGATTGAACTTATCTAGAATTTGTGGACAAAGTAGGACTCCTTGAAATAAAACAAAGTTTCTACTTCTAGACTCCTAATTTGATATCAAGAACTCTTTTACTTTAAGTGGAAAAACGTGGTTTACTACAAATGCTAATTTTGGGAGTTGCTATATATAGTAAAATTATACTTGTTAAAAACATTGAATTTGGAATCCACTAGCAATTATTAAAAACAGTATTTATCATAATAAGTAGTTAAAAAAATCTCTTAAGAGTAAAAGTTTCACTACAAAATCACTTTATAATAAAGAAACACATAAAGAAGCCCTTAAGCTCAATTAGTAAAAAACTCTACTCAAAGATGCGCTTTCCTTTCTCCTCTTGTAGGCTACTACTTTCAATAAGAGGTTTGATTGGGTGTAAGTAGGGGCATGTATTTGTCCCATGGGTCATGCCTGCATTAGGGACACTAGTTTCTTTTAGCTCTAAATACTTGAGTTAGATCTCATTTATTGTATTTACAATTGGTGAATGGCATTCTTTTCTGCCTCACCGGGTTTAGTTGTCTAGTGAGACATGGAATTTATTATCATGTGGAGCAATGATGTGGCTAATCCTCACTATCCACCTGACAGTGTCCCTCTATTATTACTATTTCGACCCACACAAGTCTCATTAGTATTTGTATGCTAAATTCTCTCACATGTAACAGTAATTGTCAAATTTTTAATATTTATTGAATTTTGTATAAGAACAGTGTTAGATATAGGAGATACCGTTGTATCATGTAGAAAATGTTTTTGAGGCTAAAACTTGGTATGTTAGATGTGGCCAATTGGATGTACTTGTAGACAAGTGAAGTTCATCAATGAAACTGCCACGTGTGAAGTCCACATCTCACCAGGATTCTATTCTGGAGTGTTTTACCAGACATCTCTCCCTATTTACCTTTATTTCATCATTCTGAATCATGAATTCCTTTAATTATGCCTCACAGACTCTATCCCCGAAGCTCCAGTGATCAAAGAGCTGACACACTCTGCTGTGACTTCTAATTTAGATGCTGATCTCCCTGAGGAATTTGTGGATTCACAGACTGTTTCTCTAATGTCAAGAGAAGTGGTAAGGTTGTTAAAGGACTACTCCAGTCTGTTGTGCTTTTACATGTTTGGTGTGAATAAAATATTTGTTTATTTTTATGTCTGGTTTTATCCTTTATCTTTTTATTTTGGTTCCACAGTGTGGTGGTAGTAGAAGAGAAACCTCAGCAGTATCTGAAAAATTGGGAATGATTCATTCCACAGAGTTTGAAGAACTCTCTCACTGGGCCCCTAGTGAAGGACTTGTACCCGCAGCTGTTGAAGAAAATGAAGCTGTTAAGCCAAGGCAACTGAGAAAGAGGGTGGCTGTTTCTGTTCCTGTTGATGATTTGGAAAATGAGACTCACAAAAATGGGGGCCTCCTTGATGAACCAACAAATAATTCTGTTTTGGATGAAACTGATAACAATGATGGTACTGATGAGTATACTGGGGAAACCACATCCCGGAGAAAGAGAGTTTCTAGAAAATCCAGGGCACGTACAGCTGGAAATGAGAAACCGGCACGAAGGCGTAGAAGGGTTTCTGAAGAACCAGATCATCAATTGAATAAAGAATCCACTAGAAAGAAGTTTTCTCATTCTACTAGACGAAATAAAAGGCGAGGTATTCCTGCAGCTGCTGGAAGTTTGTTTAACTTGATGGTCTTTTGTGGACATAGTAATTCTCAACGTTTTTTTTTTTACAATTTTTGTTACCTACCAATTTTTACAAATCTAGTGGACAAGGCTTTGCTCAAGACCCCAGATGATGAAATTGACCCCAAAAAGCTCATCATTAAGGATCTAATCCTTCTTGCAGAGGCTAAGGAGCGGATTTCGGTAATCTTTGCTTTTCTTTTCCTTGTTTGGTGAATTTTTAATGGCCATAATAAGTACGTAACATCCTCATACACTAATTCAGTGAAGCACATATTTAGACAAGGGAGCTGCTGAGCAAATACCCTTTCTGAAATTTTGATTATCTAAATTATGAAATTTCTATATTAAATGAACCTGCTTGGTTGTATTAGAGGACCTTAGGGCAGATTATGGTTTAGTATTTGATATTGATACGGTTTGGTTGATCCTTATCGGTATTCAGACCAATCCGGTCCAATACTGATCCTTATCAGAGCCGATTTGGTACGATACCAATACGTGTCGGAGCTGAACGATATAGCTATTGATACATATACTTTAAACCATGGGGCAGATTTAATTGGGTGCAGTGTTGCAAGATAACCTGTCCTAGTAATTAATTTATATTAAATCCAATTACCAAGAAAACTAAAAGAAATTGAATTAGTTTTGCTTGTTCTGACAAACACTAATCTTGCTTGACTCCTTTCTATTCTCTATTGCAGAATAAAGATGCGGCTTTATTAAAGAAGACATTTCCCAATCAAAGGTACTCAAATCCTTAGATTCTATACCCAGTGTATCATTTATTCTGGATCTGCAGCTATTCTAATACCGAGATATTGAAACTCTTTTTATATGCTCAAATTTTTGGAACTGTTGCCAACAAAGATGTAGCTTTGTCTGTGTATTTAAATGATTCAATTGATTCTCATTTTCTTCAAAGTCTGGGGGTTATCTGTGCTTGTGCGTTAGTTTGATTGGGGGAGTGTCTACCTAAGCTTCGAATAACTCATTGCCTCATCGGTTATAGCCAAAAATTGATGGGGAGTTGGATGATCGTACTGACAGTGAGAACATAAGCCTGAGAAACCAACAAACAAAGCTTCTTTAACATGTGTTTTCACCCTGTTGACTTCATCAGTGGTGATACAGTTATGCTTAGCTTTATTAGAATTGATCATGATCTGCTTAGAACTATTCTCATTGTTGAACTAAATCATGATCTCCTTAGAACTAATCTCATTGTTGAACTAAAGTTGTTTGACACCCAGCCTTCTGGATTAGTATGATTTCCGGTACTTGGTAGGAGCTTGAATCTAGCTTCCTTTTCTAGAGTATTTATGTTGGTCATTCTATGATTGTGAAAATAAAGATATGGAACACACACAGACACACACACGCACACACACACACACACGCACGCACACATATACGAAGGATCTAAATTTCGATATCGCTTGAGATCTCACCAGGGGGACCTGCAGACATTTGACCGAAATGGCGGAATGTTTTGCTAGCTTAGGAAAGACCAAGGGAGATCAGGGAAAAAAGTTGGAATTTTGGTTTCAAATTTATATGGTGTTTAAATGTGGGTAAAATATAGCTAATAAACCCAAAATATAAAAAAAAAAATGCACAAGGTAAGTATGGATTTGTGCACCATGTAAGGAAATATAGAGAAATAATGCCTTAATGATTGAATTATAGTTTGAAATTTTATACAGGCCTAAGTAAGAGATAATGACTTGAAAATATTCAGAATATGGTAAGTAGATGCATATTGTATATATCAAGGTTAACACGGCTAAAGATCATCAACATGGAGAACAAAGAGATATGCAATGGAAATGAAAATAGAGTCATATAACTCTATTAAACACAAAAAAGGTCTAGTATAATCCGAAATCAATTCCAAGTTCCCTTTACAGTGAGTGCCCGACTGGCTCATAGTCGTCTCTATCACCCCCATTTCTAGTGGGGTGAGTAATGGGCCATTAACCTTTTCTAACATTCCTTTATTTGTCAATATACTTTTTAACTTTAATTTTTTTTTATATTATATAATTAATTAATTGATTTGTTAGTTGTTACAATAATTGGACAAATTAATTAACTTTTTACTACTCAAAATTTTAAGTCAGTTTACATTAGTTATTTATTGCATATTAATTTTGTATATATATACGATACAGAATAAAAAATAATAATTTCCTTTCAACACGTTCGAAATTTTGCTATGTCACCGATGTGAAGCGAAATAGCGGAAATGGGGGTTATTTCGATTCCCCCCAAAATTTTGTGTCATTACCCCTCAAATTAGCAACATTTTGGCTGCATGCCGCTGAAATTTAAAACAATGATACATACATGTACATACACACACACCCCTGCTATGAATGTTTTATGGACATCTGGTGAGTTGTTGGCATGTTGCTTAAACATCTAAGAAAGATGCTAAAGTAGTTTTTGACAATCAAGTACTTGAATCTGCTGCTATGTTGTCTTTGAGGACTGAAGGAGATCATATAGTCTCAATTCATTCTTTACAAGATTCAGTATTGAATTGAAAAGAAGCTTTTCTGGTTTAGAAATGACATTGTTATATTGAACTATTTTCTTTTTTTTTTTTTTTAAATTTTGTAGAATACTTCAGGTTTCTTCAATCCTATTTATGGACAGAATCTTGTTGGAGACATTAATTATGATCTCATAGGTACGCAAATCCTTTTGTACTGATAAAAAAAAAAATTAATTATGATCTTATAGGTACGCGAGAGAACACTGTCTTTGTAGTTTTTAATACTTTAGGCACAATTCCATTGAAAATTATCAAAAATTGTTGACATCTCAGCATCATTATTTATTTGATAAAATAAAGCACTTCATGAACACTTACAAACAAATCAATGAACCTTCATCAGCATATATACCCATTCATATTCAAATACCCAATCATATTCAGAGCATTTAATTTCTCACCTTCTTCCCCCTAACCATCTTTATACTACTTGGAAGGAGAGAGATTGTCTAGAGGGAGGATTATGAAGTTCCAACATAAACAGACATGTTCAAAATCATTCAATAAAAGCTTGCTTGAAACTCGAGGTTGGGTATTTGAGAAAGTTCAAATACGACAAGCATTGGTTATTCTCAAACAGTTGACGTTTATATGGAAATGAATTCCCTTGTGAGTTTTGTGACATTTATTCTCAAACATCTTTCTCACTTTTGTTATTGTATAAAATTCCTAACCATCGTTCTACTACTCGTAAGGTAATGTTTATAGCAACTGTTTACTAGTCGAGTAAATATTGAACACTGGAAAAATATCCGTTGTATTTAGAAGTTGAAATGCACAGATAGAACAAAGAAGGAAAAATCTAGGGTCTGGTCTTTTAAGGATCCAAAAGGGGCCTAGGCACCAAGTTTTAACAAGTATCTTTCTTTTGAAAAAGGTCTCGACCTGCATTCTGATTCTTTTTGGCATATGCCTTGATCAAATGGTTTCAGACATTTGCTATGACTAATTCTTTTTTGACAGTGGACAACTATTGAAAAATTTAGGTCAAAGTTCTGAAATCAAATGTGTGAATCAGGTGGTTGAAAGCCCTCTAATTAGTCTACTCTTTTGCATGGAGATTCTTAGGTAAAATATCCGCTGTATTTAGAAGTTGAGATGCACAGATAGAACACAGAAGGCAAAATCTAGGGTCTGGTGTTTTAAGGATCCATAAGGGGCGTAGGCACCAAGTTTTGACAAGCATCTTTCTTTTGAAAAAGATCCAGACCTGCCTTCTGTTTGTTTTTGGCATATGCCTTGATCAAATGATTTTAGACATTTGCTATGACTAATTCTTTTTTGACAGTGGACAACTATTGACAAACTTAGGTCAAAGTTCTGAAATGAAATGTGTGAATCAGGTAGTTGAAAGCTCTCCAATTAGTCTACTCTTTTGCATGGAGATTCTTAGTGGAGCCATTTAGTGGTAGGGCTTGATCCATCCTTACATTTTTGGCTTGTCAGATTAGAGGGATTAGAGAGCTTTATTTGTGTTCTAATGCCCTGGACCCTAGATGTTTTCAGTAAAAACAGACATACACAGAAATCTGTATGCTGCTTGTTTTTAGAAGCCAATTATCAGCTTTATTCTTTGATTGATGTATTTTTTTTTCCCAATCTTTTTCATGCAGTGCTGATAATACTTTTTCCCATGATGCTCCTTATGACGAAAAGGGAACTTTTGTTTCAAAGGAAGGTTTCAATTCTGATGAAGACGATGATGCAAATCCTCGCTTTGAAGTGAGTACTGTTAAAATCAATTATCAGTCTTTCATGGACAAAAAACCTAAGGAAAGATGGACAAAACAAGACACAGAATTGTTCTATGAGGTATTTTCATTAGTTTAATAAATGTATTTTCTCTTGTATTCATCTAAAATTGCTGCTGCATCTCTAAATTTTAAGTCGAGAAAACACAATAGTTAGCTTAAAATACAATAATGGTTTCTCGCTGGATCCTCTTAGCTTTTAGGAACTCCAACATCTATACTATGAGTTGGACTTGAATGAGTCACTTAATAAACAACGCCCACTGATATCGCACAAACCCAGATTATTGGTCATTTTGCAATGGAAGATTGTCTGGAATGTTAAATGTGATAGACTTTTTAAATGGATAGTTAATTGGTTGAGCAATTTAGGTGTTGCTCTTTTCTTACTTGTGCTACTTAATGTGCTGCAAATGTTGAGGTTAGGATTCACTCTTAATAGACATGATACAATGATCTTAAAAATCTGATTGATTCATTGTTTCTGGGACAGGGGAGATATGTGGAAGAAGCCTGAAGAATGTTCATTGATTGGAGGGCTATCATTGTTTTATTTGGTCCTTTTTGCGTAGATCTTCTAGGCACAACCAATATAAATGTGGTTCCTGATCCACTCTGTTAGAATTCTACTGATGTTCAAAGATTTTAGTGCAATATATCAAGGTGATATATGAATTGATCCTATCAAGGAGGCAGTAGACTAGGCATCAACTGAACAAGTAAATTGGAAAGGGGTTGGATGTGAAAATATTTTTGACAATCAATTTGAGAAACAATAATGGTTATAGTCTGCATTGTATTGTGCATATCCCACAGTATTATTTTAGAACTTGAGACAGTTAATTCATATTTCTACTGTGCATAGATCTAATACTTTGTTGAGGCGACTAGAAATTGGTCAAGTTGACTCTACTAGATCTTGAGTTGACTACCTTTTTCTTGATTTTGAATGTCTCATTCATT
>JAUPMG010000010.1:3514015-3524431 GCA_031762675.1 Pachysandra terminalis
TATTATACTAATGTTACAATGTGCTTACTTAATACAACTAGTTCACTTTCTTCTATTATATCATTCAAATGAAAAAAAAAAAACAATTACATGGTTATCTATCATTCTTATAATGTAGGTTTATATACTACAATATATGCACACACACACATATATGTGTGTGTGTGTGTATATATGCATATGTATGTGTATGCCCACACATGCATGCACACAAACACGTATTACATAATATACACACATATAAGGACCGTAACCTGGTGTATGTCCCGCCACAACAAGGTCTTGGGAGGGGTGTACTGGCAACAGATCTAACCTCTGCAATTTTGCACCAAGTGGTATTGCCACTGCACCAAGACTCAAAGCCGTGTTTTAAGGCAGGCACCCAGAGGCTTTTACCGTCACACTAAGTGACGGTCCCTATACGGGCATATATTCTAGTTAGTTAATTTCAAATTGAGGGAAGTTTTCATGTTTTCGAACATTGCTGTGGTGTTTCTTAATTCTTTCTGTCTTCCTCAATATCTATTTGAGATCAATTTGCACTGCCAATTTGGGTTATAAAAATATCCCATCTTACCTTGTGTTTTAGGCTATTCGCCAATTTGGGACAGATTTTGCAATGATACAACAACTATTCCCTGGTCGAACACGCCGTCAAGTCAAATTGAAATATAAGAAGGAAGAACGCCAGCATCCACTAAGACTTTCAGATGCTCTATCTAATCGTTCCAAAGGTAAAGTGCTGTCCTTTGGCAGGTGTTTGATTTCTTAGTGAATTTCACCATATCTGTTAAACCTGATTGCATTTATAAAGTTAAAAGATGTGAGCTTTGATTTAAATCGTGTATTTTAGGTTTCAAGAAGATTTTCTTAAAATAATTATAAAAATTACAGAAATAGAAATAATAAAAATAATCTCCACTTAAGTTCATGCAAATACAATAATTTGAAGAGACAAATCATTCCTATCGGTATATCCTTGCTAAGTGTGCAGAGTGAAAATTATATCATTGATCAAAGGTTCAGAATCCATACTCTAAAAGATGAAGTATTAAGTTCTATAATCCACAAGGAAAAACTTATTTGCGACTTCTAACCATACGAGATATATGCTAAATAATTAATTGCACTAGTTTAAATGTTTGTTATTGAGGTATAAGGTAAATACAATGTCTCACGTTCTATCAGAATTCTCAATTCATATCATTTTCCTTCCAAAATATACCATATCATAAACAAGTGGAAATTGAAATCAGAAATGGAGAAAATTTGGACTACTATGGTAAATGTTTAGAAGTATCGTAAACTTCTTCAATACTCTTTTTTTGCAACAAAATAGAACACTTTCTGCATAGAAAAAAAATACAAGTGAAAAAATTCGACTCCGTTAACCTTTTGAGAGTGAAATCAAGGTTTCTTTGGTCTAGGGTTTTTTGTTGAGAGAGCCAAAATACCTGTATCTCTTGAAAGAGTTCAAAGGCTAAAAAAGATGCTTTAAGGGCGCTATAAATAAAACTGTTAGAGTTTTAGAAGCATAAAGAAACATATCAACATAAAGTGCAAGAAACCTATGAATCATGCATTCGAGTGGGATCTACAATTTTAAATTGCCTTATCCGAAGATACATTTTTTGATATTCTTGGAGGCTTATTTACTTCGTTAAATTGGCCAGATCTTTGGCAGATAGGTTGAACATCTCGTTATTCCATGTGCCATGATCTGCCAATGAGTTAGAGGAGTGTCGATAGAGATTCATTACTCTTGGGGATCCCTCCAAAGGTGCTCTTGTAGGTGGATGGGGAATAGGAAGTCGATATGTTTTTTGTTTTTTGTTTTTTGTGTTTTTTTATTTTTTTTTTGAAGGGAAGGCATACAGCACTGTATCCATGTAGACAAGTTCTATCTTTGTACCTTTACTCTCTTGTAGCAGACCGGTTTGGTTGGCTGTAGCCTGTACATTCATTTGTTTATCTTACATCGTACCCTTTAATTTTATATATGATTGTTACTTAGCAAAAAAGATATGTTTTTTTGCAGATTTGGATGGGGGAACAGGATTTGTGTTGCCAACCCATTTAGTCAGGATAAGGCGTTATGTTGTGTTGTTGTGTAATTTAGTAGAGATTGGGTGTGAGTGTTCAATTTGAATCCCTGACCTACGATTCAATTTGGATTGTGCGATTTGAATTCGCTGACCCTATGATTTTAACAACTATAAACCATAAAGTTAAGGTGTTTCCATATCACCAACGTTTAAACCAGACACCATGAAACAGTGTGATAAATCCGTGAAACTTTCTGGTTCAATGACATTGGATTGAATAGCTTAAAGGGTTATTTCATGTGAGGAGGTCAAGTTACATCAGTCTATATCATATGGTCATATCCATCATAAATACCTTGAGAGTCGGTCTTTAGTCTTTACCATGGTATATTAATACATTCACACATAAGTTGGGAGTTATCCGCCAATTGTTGTGTTCCAATTCGTGACTAGTTGATGTTTATAGCACAGGTTCCAGTTTCCTGTTAGATTATTTGTTAAAGCTTACCAACCAAACCTGAATGGGAAGCCCAAGTTAGAGATTACATGCTAGGTTTGGAGACTGAAAAGATATGATGTATATTTATTTAAGTTGTAAACTGTTTTTGAACTCGTAAAGTCATGTCAAGACATCTACTTAATAATGCTTAGAATATGCAGCGAGAGATGTGGATGTCTAAAACCACAAAAGCCCTTCCTTGCAGTTGTGTTGGTTCTGTTGATCGCCTTGCAGAAGAGATTCTAAGAAGGCATTGCCATAGTATCAGTTGGAAAATTAAGTTTGCTATGTTTTTGGGCAAGTTGATATGCATGGAATTTGTCATGCGATAATTATGTTTTCTCTTGCAGATCATTCCCATTTTGAACTCGTGATTGAGCTACTAAAACAAGCTGCTGCTGCTGCTCAGGCAGAACAAAACTCCAACAAAGATGAGGAGTCCATTGATGCAATGAACGAGGAGGCCAATGAATCAAATGTATGTCCTCTCATTCATTTCATGCTTTTTGTTTTCTGTAATAGATACTAGATATCCGTGTACCAGAAAAAAAAAACCATTCAAGTCCATGTTACAGACCATCTCGCTGTTTTTTTGCAATGAAATATAGTTGAGCTGTTGATTTTCTGGCAAATTATGATCATCTGATCCTTTTAATATTTGCAATCAGATGATCTCTTGTGTGGGATCCATTGCTCAATCTAAATTGCATTCTGAGTGCATGTTATCGAAACCCAGTATTTATTCATCTAGCACGTAATACCTGTAGTTCACTAGCTTTTTCACAGAAAATAATTATATACCCGGAGCGGGTATTTGTTATGTACCCCGCCACCGTTCAAAGCGTGACATGTTTGTTTTGCAGATGTTTGCCCACCTGTCATGTATACATGCATTGACATGTCCTGTACTGAATGGTATCAGGGTACAGAACAAATGTACCCTGTCCGGGCATAAAACTATTTTCCCTTTTTTCACTCCATTTGTCTAATCTAGTCCATTTTTTTTAGTTCTCAGTGTTGGAATGTCTTATCTGTACAAAGGTAGAAGTAGAAAAACCTGAGCACAAGCAGGAAGAAGAAGTATCTAAAGATCTGGAAGGAGATGTTCCTGATGTTCAGGATCCTATGAAATCTCATGAAACTGAAGATGATTATACTTATGATATATGGAGTCAATATAAAAGCGAGCTATAGTGGCGAATCAACACATTAACTTCTGTTGCTGTTGTACTGCATGAACAATGCAACAAAGCTAACATTTTTATTATCCATTCTTTCATTTGTTCTTTAGATGAATAGTTATAGTTAAAATCATTTGATCAAGGTGATACATGAGATCTCTTGAATGGGACCCTTCAGATGTTTGAATCTCAATGATCTGGTGTGCATGACTCTTCATAGGTTCTTGATCTTTAAATTGAAGATTAAGCAAATGTGGAAGCAAGTGCATCAAAATTAAAATCATTTTTAATTGAACCATATCTAATCGTGCATGTATTTGTGCAGCATTAGTTTTAGGAGTTTGCATTACTATCGTGTTTAACCTAAAAGTTATTATACTTTTGTTTTACTTAAATTAAATAAGCCTTCGCATTTTATCTATTTTAATGGCATGGGTATTTTTTATATTATGACAAAAAGGTTCTCATTCATAATAAAAGTAGGATATTAAAGATAAGCTTAAAACAAAAAAGATAAATTTTATTAAAGCTAATTAATTATATTTTTAAAAACTATTTTCTTAGTATCATCTAAACAAAAGGTTCTCCTCTGTTCTAACAAGCTTTTGTCCTTTTTAGAGTTATATCAAAATTAATTTCATAAAAATATAAGTTTTATTAAAACTAAATAGTTATACTTTTAAAATCCTTTTCTTAGTGTACTAAAAATATAATGAATTTTAGTTTAGACAAATACACATGTAAAGATAAGTTTAATTAAATAACGAGAATAAATTTACAGTTCAATTAAATAACGAGATTAAGTTTAAATGGGTATATCTCCTAATTAGATAATGTGTACTTACATAAGATTAAAATAAATTTATACTGTAATTGAATATTTACAAGATAAATACACTTATAATTAATAATATAGAAGTACATGTGTAAAAATAATATTGATAGACTATTTATAATATAAATAATTATATTGTTTATTATCATATTCAAGTTACTACTACAAGAGAGAAATTTTTAAGGTTTTCTTAACTATAAATTATAAATTACAAATATTTTGCAATGACCTTTTTTAAAACTTAAAAATAATATTTATTTTATGAATATCTTTGAATTATATAAGTAATTATCTTCTTATTTAGTTTATTATGATATTTTCATACTTTTTTCTTTGTTTTTAAGCTAATAAAGATTATTGATCTTTTCAGTCAATTTTCATGATTAAATTACCCTTTCAAAATTCCATTACATCTCTCTCTTCTTTATATGTGTTAAAAATCTCTAAAATATACTTGACCTCTAGAACAAAAAGCGTCATATTTTAATAAAATAACTATTTTATATAATTTAATAATAAATAAAATAATTATCTCTAAAATTCCTTACTTTTATTTACACCTATAATAAAGCGATTATATAAGCTTATTTATAAAATATAAGCACATCAAAAATAGTCTCGACACAATATCAAACGTAAAAAGACAAAAAAAAAATAAAAAATGAAATGCCCAAAATAACACCAAATAAATATCCATTAATATTTTTTTTGTCGAAATTATCTAAAGAAGAAGTTATAAGTTTCACTAATTTTTTAACAAAAATAATATTTAAAAATTATTCTTAAAAATAACATATATATTAAATATAATATTTATTTTAATTTCTTAAAAGTACTAAAATTTCATTTACAGATGTTGATTCACACTAAAATTGGTATTTTATACTATGATTATTTTTATTAATTATTAAAAACATTTATTAAAAAAAGAATATGATATCGATTGTTAAAATAAATATGTTAGCAAGTACTATAAAAAGATTTAAAAAATAATTAACTTACACTCAAGTATACTTATTTTATATAAATTGATAAATCCTAATATTATAATTATCAAAATTTTAAATTAATTTTTTAATGACGATAGAATATATTAAAATAATTAAATATAGTTTAATCTTTTGTATAAAATTTGTTATAAGTAGAACTCATTAAGTAGTTGATCTTAGTTTTTACTCACATTTACGATATATTATGTTTTAGAACTTTAAGACTTATTATGGGTTCGTAAGACCAGACCTTAGATATTTCTTCTTAGAAATCTCAATTTTTTTTTATGGTAAAAGATAAATATATTAAAATAAGAGAAAATTAAGTAGGCATTACAACATATGTGACAGTAGACTTTCCAACATAGTCATTCTTCAAAGACTCCAAAAGAAACTTGGGTTGTCTGGACTATCTAAGATCAAAGATGCTTGCATGTTCTCTCACATGTCTCAGGGTCGAGGTTGTTAGGTTCAACTTGGGCCTAAACCGCAATGATATGACCGTTCCCATTACGTTTACTTGAGCCAATAATGGGAGAGCGGGTCAAGAAGGCAAGGAAGGTGTAGTGACCTAAACTCCCTAATTAAGTTTCCCCTTTTAATTTTTGTATTTATTATATTTATTCGACATTTTATGTGCCTTTGTTTAGTTAATTGTATGTGCTAATTAACCTTAGGCGGTTTATTTTTCGTCTACTATATTTGTTGGAGTTTTGATAATATTTAGATTAGTAGGCTAAAGTTATAAATTCAAGTTTTATTTGAATTTCTGTTCAACGCACGGTTCTGTGTTGAACTGGTCTTGGGATAGTGGGAGACGTGGTGGTGTCGTGGCTATAGAGGTGGCCATTTTGTGGAAGTTGAGGGAGATATGGTAGGGGGTTAACTCCCTATCCTTCTCACTCCTTGTCAGTTCGTTCAAGTCTTAGAGGTGGAGAGAGTTTGAGAGCTTGAGTTTGAAGAGAGAAGAGCAAGGTTCTGAGTTGAAGTTCTGGGTTTTTACTGCAGTGGAGAAGAAGTGAAGAAGAGGGAGAGGTATTCATTTATTCTGAGTTTTTGTCATCTCCTTTAGCATCTATCAACAGGTAAGTACATCTTCTGTTAGTTTTGGTTCATAACATTGATCTTAGATTCACCTTTCACTTTGATTAATCGAATAGAAACTGTTGTGTTATTGAAGTGCATTTTTCTGTCATGCATTGTTATGCGATTAATCCCTGTAACTGAGCACAAGTGTAAGCGTGTTTCATCTTATTTATAGGTGTTGTTTCATCTCAAAAAACATAGTGTTTATAGGTGCTATATCATCTCAGAAACAAAGCTTGATAAGTGCGTTTTATACCAGTTAAATGAAGTACTGTTATGTGCAAATTTATATCAGTTAAATGGAGCACTGTTATGTGCGATTTATACTAGTTAATAGAGCACTTAAGTACATTGAAACTTCTGTTTTTAATACTAGTTTCAAAGCAAATTCTAAATCTGTTTTTCTGTAAGGTTTCAAATCAGTTTCTATCGTGATTTCTAGTTCAGTTTTGCTGATTTTATTTAAGAGTTTAATACCAGTTTTTATAGCATTTATAGTTGCATTACATTGCAGTTTTTAGAGTAAAACAGTAGGGTGTTATATTGGTATTTGGAGCATGTTAGGTGCGTTTAATCTAGATTTTTATATCAGTTTTGCTATGAGATTATGTCAGTTTTTATATTGAATCTGTACTGGATATATATATTGATCTATTGAATCCGTACTGGATATGGCGTTGACTGTGTATTCGTTTTGACACGGGTTTAGGTGGTTTAGAATGGTTGGTTGACTTGGTTGGTTTCCTTGTGACCTAAGGAGGTCTAAGCTAGTCTGTGTGCCTATTGTGATGGCTATGTGCCTATTGAGAAAGCTGTATGCCTATAGTTGGGTAATGCTTCTAATCTGTATTGACTAACCTGAAAACCAGAAATATTATGGGTTTAGATTATAGAAGACTGGATTTGGGTTTGGTAGTGTGGTAGTGGGTTGTGCTTATCCGAGTGACCTATGGCGTGGAAATCACATGCGGTGAGCCAGCATGTGAGTTATGGTCCTTGTGACCCAAAGGAATATGCTTAGGTGTGAATCCACATGTGGAGAGCCAGCATGTGTGATATGGTTGATATGGTCCGTGTGACCCAAGTGAAGGCTGATAGCCTATTGGATTGGCAACCTACGCTTACCCACTATAACCCATGGGAATATGATTGGGTGGTTAGTAATGATTTTCGTGGTTTTACGGTTAGGATGCCTGTTATGGTATTCAGGGATTATCAATGTGTATGGGCGCGTGGATACTATTCTTGAATCTTATCACTAAGGTCCTAATTAATAATTAATGCATTCATATTGTGTTAGCTTGATAGTTAAGTGTACCCTGGAGGTGGGGATATAAGGTTACGGATCTTGAGTGTTTGTTTCCCAGACCCAGACCTGTGTCCCGAATTAGTTTGTGATTGAGAAGCTACATTTGAGAGGGGCACTTAAGTATTCGGGTTAACATGGGCATACCATATCATTCATTCGCATTCACTTGAGTGAGCATAACATATAGATCATGTGAATGTCGTACATCACATAAACATATCATAATTGAATCTGCATATTGTATCTAATCATCTCTTGCTTTTACTTCGATTTCGTATTGATTTAATGTATATCAAGGCATGATGGTTCTGTACTTATATGGGCATTCCAAGCTCACTGTAACGTTTCATGTTGCAGGATGAGCTATCGATTGGTGGCTATGAGTCTTGTTGCCGTTTTAGTTTATTTTGTTTTACTAGCATTCAAACTTTGATTATGTCGCTGCTGTAATAATTGGCCCAGCTGAATGCCACTAGTGGATATTTTACGACCAGTCATTTAAGTTATTTTTTATTTGCTTCCGCACTCTGTTAGATGAATAAATTCAGCATTTTATTTCATTCTTACTTGGTTATGACGATGTCGATCCGCGGTCGAGAAGTGGATCCCGGAGGTTACACCTTATGATTCGTGCCATCCCACCTAGGGATTCAGGTTACGGAATCTGGAGCGTGACAACGCCAAAGTAGCTTAGGGGCACCGAAGGTACGCCGAAGTAGCTTAGGCGCATCGAAGAGTACGCGGAAGAGGTAGCCGAAATTGAGTCGAAATTGAGTCCCCTGAATTGGTCGCCGAATCTCAGTAGGTGCGCCGAAGAGGTCGTCGAAGATGACTTATGTGCGCCGAAACACCCAGATTTGTCTTTTCTTACCATAATTTCGCATATAAACTTGTCTTGACCTAATTAAATAGGATTTGATGTTGTTCGTATTAGCTTGACGTTATTTAGTGTAGTGGTATCGGTTTTGGAAACTTTAACCCTATCACTTGAGTTAGGAAGATATTTTGATAATTTGGAACATGTGATATATGCCCCGTAGAACTCACACTTCACTTGGCACGTAACTTAGAATTCTTCCGACTCATTCTAGTATGATATCACATGAGTTCAGATGCTACCACTGTATGTTGTGCTTCCTCATGGACCCGTTATCACGGGAGGATGAGATGTTGAGATATGGATGTTAGACCTAGTATGGTCACTATACTTGTGGTTAATGGCACATTTGATACTTTCATCGTGAACACGTAGTTAACCCCACACACTTGTTTTTCAGTGTTCCACTTTGTGTTGCTTGAATGACGTGTTATGTTTCATGTGTGACTATTGTTTGAGTGGTGTGTTGTATTCTGTTTGCAAATGTGTTTGACACTCTGGATTGTGTGATTCTATGTAAGATTTTGTCTGTTGCCGTGAATTGCGTGTCTACACCTTGTACACTATTATTTGACCATAATTTCACACACAAACTTGTCTTCAACTAATTAAATAGGATTTGATATTGTTTTTACTAGTTTGATTTTATTTCACACTTCACTTGGCACATCTGACACTTTCATCGTGAACACGTAGTTAAACCCACACACTTGTTTTTCAGTGTTACACTTTGTGTTACTTGAATGACGTGTTATGTTTCATGTGTGACTATTGTTCGAGTGGTGTGTTGTATTCTGTGTGCAAATGTGTTTGACACTCTGGATTGTGTGATTCTATGTACGATTGTGTCTGTTGTCGTGAATTGTGTGTCTACACCTTGTACACTATTATTTGATCGTTTAGGTAGCGTGCACCTCTCCACTTGCACAGCTTTGAACTCGAGACCATTGTATGGTCAAGAGTGTGATCCTGTACTCCAAGACCTCAAGGTTGGGTCTTGTGACTGGATTTTAATGTGATGTGAATTTCACATCTAGTGAGGGACCGACTGGTAGAGTTGAGGGAGTAGCTAACCTAACATACTCAACCCTAGCCAAGGGACAGTGGCCCAAGGAAATCAGAAATGAGCTTCTCTGTAGTCTGGTAAGGTGATTGTGCTTCCCTGCGGGAGGACATCAGGTTACTGATGCACCCGGTTGGATCGAAAGGGGGGATGACTCAGTTGTACTGGAGCTCTTCGGGGTCATTGAAAAATGTGTTGGACCAAAAGCGGGGGAAATGACTCAGTTGTACTGGAGCTCTTCGGTGTCATTGAAAAGATAATATGAGAAGAAGGATTGAACTAGAAGGGAACATATTCATTGACATTCTACCGGAGTATGCATTAGGCACACTACAGATGTTTGATAATTCACCGTGGTGATATTGTAGTTTATATATGTTGCATGCATGTGCATTATGATGAAATGTGAACCTCATGCATTGCACATAACTATTGTGATGATGTTGCTTAGAATTCTAGGATGAGCTTATATATTCTCGAATCCAATTCTTACTGGCTAGTTAGCTTACGCCTTAGAGCGAAATACTTTCAG
>JAUPMG010000010.1:3524531-3536896 GCA_031762675.1 Pachysandra terminalis
AATTTAATTGAATTAGTGCTGAATTCACCAAAAAAAAAAGAATTATTGCTGAATTGTTTTTTTTCCCATGCTTTTAACAAGTCGAGCTTTTACGAGCCGAGCTTTTGCGAGCCAAGCCTGAGCCTTGAAAAAATAGCGAGTCTGAGCCAAGCATAAGCCCAAAATGTTTTACCGAGCTTGAGCTGAGCCCAAGCCTTGCCTAGATTTTACGAGCCTGAGTTGAGCTGGGCAAAGCTCGGCTCGGCTCGTTTACACCCCTAATCTGAAATGTGGAAACTGCAGTGTCGGCCACTTACACATTTGAATTTTATCACTCTGGATGTCCTCCCCCGCTCTCAGACGTTCTCTCTCATTTCAAGATGAGTCGGCCTCGACAAGGTGTGACATTATTGGCTCTAAGAAGATTTGAATCCCATAAAAGAATAATTTTTTTTTCCATTGATACTGTTGGAAACTTGGAACAGGAATAAATATAAAAACAATTCATAGATTCATCTCGAGGCTATCTTCCCACATGTGATATCAGATTCATGCATGTATATGTCAAACGGCTGTGTTTGTTTGTTTTATGTGGATCTAAAATATTCTATTGCATCGATCAGCGGCCACCGTGGTTGTTGATCGGAGCTCGTAAAATTCATCAGTCTATTATTTTCAACTAAAAGTAGCAGAATCTAGTTTCGAGGACATGGCGCTTAAGAGCCCCGTAAAGGTTTTCGATAGGAAGAATTTGCTAGTGACCTGTGAGGCAATGCATCTGATATAGTGTGATATGGTTGTCCCTTCCCCATAGAAAGAAAAAGGAAAGAAGAAAATATGGTACATTAAAAAAAAAAATCATAAAATAAAATAACATAGAATTATATCGTAAAAAAAAAAAAACAAGTGTAAATAATACATTTTTTTTCATGTAATGGGTGAATCCTTATAGTGTAAGTACAGTCATCTTTGGTAAATCACTATACAAATCGTTATTGCAGTCAGACTTCTTGTGTCTTTTGAAATAGTAGTAATATATGGGCGCGGATACTTTGTGGTGGGATCCCCTGTGGTGTAGAGACAACACCGGGGGCGAAATGATATTTTTGCGCCTCGGGACCCGCATCTGAGGTGCGAAGATATCATTTTGCCCCCAAGGTTGTCTCTGCACCACAGGAACACCACAGAGGATCCCGGTTCGTAATATACTTGATCGGAATTTTTGGGTAGCTCACAATTACTTTCATACCCTCGTAATAACTTATTTATTCTAAAACCATTTGTTAAAAGACAAGTTTAGCTCTCATTTAACTTTACTTGACCATTTCATTGCTTTAACTTAATTCTTTTTTTTTTTACTACAGTTTTAACCTAAATTGTCGACGATTCCAGCACCATTCTTTGCAACAGATTCATTTTTTTCTCTTCATTTAGTGTAGCTCATCGACGATTCTAACAACTTTAACCTAACTTAATTTTCTTCTCTTTATTTAGGATAAATCATCGATGATTTCAGCAACAATCTCTGTAACAGATTGTAACATGCATGTGCAATATCTGCAACTACCTTTGGTGACTGAGATTGACCTCTGCTATTGTAGCTGCCTTCCTCTCTCATTTCTGGTTTCTCATACCTTCAGTGACTGTAAAGAACAAATAACTCTTAGAATGTATCTTGGATGGATCATCAAATTTGGTATCTACTCATTTAAATCTCAGAATGTATGGAAAAAAGGATAAAACGAAAAGAGTAAAAAGAGAAGCTAATAAGACGAATTCATCTTTGATGCCATCATTCCAACATTCTCCATCTTTAGCTAAAGAAGAAGAAGAAGAAGAAAAAGAAGGAATAGAAGGAACATACGAAATTGCTGTAAACCTTAGAAGAAGAGTAAAATTAAATAAATAGTATAATTAAAATTTTATATTTTAAGAAGAAGGGTGCAAACGTCATTTTATGTTTCAAGGGACAAGATTGTCTAATGGTCAACTATTTTGGCATACGTCGACAGGGGTTGTAACAATTAAAAGGATGTCTCTAACATGAGTTCAAAACCTAGGGGTATTAAGAGATCTGTCTACATTTGTCAGATGAGTGAGGGGATCCCAGTATAGTTTACCCTTATTAATTTCCTATGAGAAATTATAATTTTTGGTTAGATTGGTTTGGGTTTAAAGTTTTTCATTTTAATTGGGTTTGATTTTCAAGTTAAAGGAGTTTATCACAACTGACCTAGCTTGATCTTGGATTGATGTCAACCCGAACCACGTTGCACCCCTGTTCCATGGAGCCAAAAAGCTACTTAGATTGGGTGAACCAAACTAGAATACACCCCTTGTTGAAGACTAACCCCGTTGCGGGAATCTTCGAACTTGAGAGCATGCACGGGTCACCATTTCAACTCGGATTCAAAACGAGGCTTGCACCGCCAATTTCCTTCTCTCGAACCTCAATCAACCGACTACCACCGCCGGCCATCAAACCAGGAGCCACCGCCGGCGGACTACCTCTGCAACTTCTTACTGTTCATTGAGGTCATTTAATTATGGTTATGGCTTTTGGGAAAATTGATGTCAAATCCCCCGAAGTTTGAAGTCCTTCAACCCTGAGCTAACCCTAAAATGCGAAAATACTCTTCGTTTGTGGTGGCTGAAGTGTAGAGGATAAGCAGAATCTCGGCCATCTTCACCAAAGATTTTAGTCACGATATTTACAGGTATGGTTTCTAACTAAGGATTATTAGGTTTTGGATTCTTCGGTGTTCTCATTTCTTTTCTTTTGATTTGTTTATTGTGTTTTGTTATTGACAGAGATCATCTCCATGTTTGATGAAATTTCGCTTGTTTTTCTTTGCTTTATTTCTCGTCCCCAATGTGATATCAAACCAGACTTGATGTTGGAACTGATGAAGACTTAAATACATCACAAGGGATTGCTTAATTGGTTTTTACCTAATTGTGAATTGTGGACAACTTAGTGTTATAGCAAGTTTAAGAACCAATCTGAGATTGTTTTGCTCATTTAACTTCGTCACACACACATGCATTGGTGTAGCTTACTTCTGTTCTAGGGTTTATTATCTTATGCTTTATACAAGTCTACCAGTGTTTACAACACCTTGATGATAAATGATTAGATTTAAATTGCTATTTGAAAATTTAATTTTCTGCCTATTCTGTTGTGTCCCATTTATAATGATTCTGATGTGCCATCGCTATGGTACTTCTTTCCATAATTTGTTGTGGTTTATGTTTGATTCTTTCTATCTCGATTCTAGCATCCATCTTAAGCTACTTTGAATCTTCCATAATTTTATTTTGTGTTTCCCTTATAACTTGTTTTTAAAGCTGGAAACTGAGGAACTTTTCTTTCATGGGTGCAATTGATGTATGTAGTGATAGCTTGGGCTTAGATTCTTGAATTAGGAGCATGTCAAACTTGTGCAGCTGTACCTTAAGGAACTCATTGAGCAGAGTTCAGGACACTAAAGTGCTGAACTTTTACCCTGTATTTTACACACACACAGACACGTAACTAATGGAATTGGTTATAAAGATTAATATGCTTCCACTTCTGATTAGAATACTTGAATGACTTCTGGATTATATTAATTTTTCTTGGGCAGCTCTGTTTCAGATCATTAGTACAGTTAGAAGTGGCGGTATGGCCTGAGACCACGGAGGAGCATGTTTTGCTGAACATGGTGGTCCCTGGATGGACGCCAGTAATAACATAGAACATCATCATTAGGAAGAGAAGTTAAATTCATCATAATAATGGGTCCAGCCATCCCTCATTCACTTTTGAGCAACCATCATCTTCCCACTTCCCGTTGCAAATTTCAGTTATATCTGGCAGATAACCATTGTTCATCACGATGAACTAAATTTATAGAAAAGGAGGGAACGGATGAGCAGAGGCGGCCGAGAGGCAGAGCGATGAGTCCTCCGTCTCCTTCATGGCCAGAGCACCCGAATCCAACTCACCCAAATCCATGCTCACTGTCTCCACCACAATCTCCATCACTCCAACCAACTCCTCTCCCACTTTGTCTCCGTCTGTGGTGTCCTCAACAAAATGCCTTATGCCCGTCTCGTCTTTCTCCAAACCCACAATCCCAATATTCTCCTCTTCAATTCCATGATTAACGGCTATTCCCTTTTGGGACCCTCTCAAGAATCCACTCACTTTTTCTCCCTCATGAAGACCCGAGGAATATGGCCTGATCAGTTCACCTTTGCTCCTTTGCTCAAGTCCTGTTCCAATATTTCTCATCTCGCACTTGGTCGAGCAGTTCATGCAGCTATCATCACCCTTGGGTTCGAATTCCATAAGCCCATTCGGATAGGGCTTGTTGAGCTGTACACTGCTTGTGACAGAATGACAGATGCAATGCAAGTTTTTTATGACATGCCTGACAGAGATGTGGTGGTTTGGAATTTGATGATTCGTGGGTTTAGCAAGAGAGGAGATGTTGAAATGGGTTTTCATCCTTTCCGACAGATGAATGAGCAGAGCATTGTTACTTGGAATTCAATGATTGATGGCTTATCCAAAAATGGCCAGGATAACGAAGCTCTGAAGCTTTTTCATGAAATGCAAGACCAAGGTTTCCAAGCAGATGTGGCAACTGTGGTGACTGTGCTACCTGTATGTGCCCGTTTAGGAACTTTTGATTCTGGTAGATGGGTCAACCGTTACAGTGATTTAAGAGGATTCTCTCGCAATGTTATTTCTGTGGGCAATTCTCTTGTAGATTTTTATTGCAAGTGTGAGGATTTGGAAACTGCTCAAAGGGTCTTTGATGAGATGCCTAAAAAGAATGTGGTTTCTTGGAATGCCATGAACTCGGGGCTTGCTTTTAATGGACAGGGGGAGCTTGGCTTTAATTTTTTTGAAGAGATGAAGAGTCAAGGTGTCGATCCCAATGATGCGACTTTGCTAGGGGTTCTAGCTTGTTGCACCCATGCTGGATTAGTGCAAAGGGGTCGAGAGTTGTTTGATTCAATGGTCACGAGGCAACAGATCAAGCCGAAGCTTGAGCACTTTGGATGCATGGTCGATCTTCTCGGCCGTAGTGGGTGTGTGAAGGAGGCCTACGACTTGATTAGGAGCATGCCCATGAAACCAAATGCGGCTTTATGGGGTGCATTGCTTAGTGCTTGCAGAACCCATGGTGACTTAGAGATTGCAGAATGTGCAGTTAGGGAGCTCATCAATCTTGAACCATGGAATTCTGGTAGTTATGTGTTGTTATCAAACATCTATGCCGAAGCAGGCCAATGGGATGGAGTTGAGAAGATAAGAGTGTTGATGAGGGAGAAGAGTGTCAAGAAAGCCCTAGGACATAGCACGATTGGACAAGTTGGACGCTGGGCTTCGCCAATGTAGTATAGTATTTTGAGATGAGTTACAGTTGCAGTGATATGAGGAGAATTGTCCAAAGGAAATACATTAAGGTAGAAGAGTTCATAGTAAAGAGCTGGAAAATGATTTTGAATCCCAATGATTGACCCTCCTGCCTTCTACTTAGGTTTATTATTGGCTTGTTGCCCTAAAAGCTCCTATGCAAGGATGTGCCAAGATGGAAAGCAAGGAAGATTACATGAGACCAGTCCATTATTTCTAATTCATGAAGGAAAGAGAAATGGAGAAGAAACTAAGGCTATGTTGTTGACAAGAAAAGTGACTTGATTTTTTTCGGAAACAACTTTTCTAGTTTGTTTATCGAAAAGTTGAAAATTCACTGAAGGCAAACTTTCAGTCGAAGTCTAGGCTTAAAATCATTTCAATTTTCCAAGACTTTTTGAATATTCTTGGAAATCTGAAAATTGTTCTCTTGTATCCTTGACAAGTTGTTATATTGAGGGTAAAATAAGTATTTGATTAACTTTCTTACAACTACTTTAAAAAATAGATCAACCAGGCAGAGACTAAAATAGTAAATAAAAACTACTTTGTTCATTATTTTCTTATTATTTACCAGCAAAAGGTAGTAGAATAGGAGTAGAAGAAAAAGGTTGTACATGGAGCTCTAAACAAGAGGATTTTCTATAGTATATTTGAATTGATGATGATATTGGTGATGACGGATTTGTAAAAGATCAAATATATTAGAAGATAATGACAACTAACATATGAGAACCAATTACAACCAGTCTACCAGAGAAAAAAGGTAGGGAAGTCTGTCTCAAGACAGCCTAAACCGTCGCACAGCCGTTCTATCAAGAGCGTTCCTTGTCAACTTTGACATGCAACTAAGACAAAGAGAAGGAATGAGAGGGAAGGGAGTGTTACAATAACTGAAAGGTCAGTTAGAATGCAATCTCAGAGCAGCAAAACCTCAGAGTTTGAAGACTACTATCTTTCTCTTTTAGTGCCTTTACTCACTGTTGTTTCCTATTTCTCAAGTTCAAGGAAGTTTCAGATTCTCTAGTTTGTAGTTTAAAGACTTATCTCTGATTTTTCCGGTTCTCTTCAATGGAGGATGGGCTCTGCTATTTGTAGAGAGTTTTTCACTCCAAATAGGACAAGTGTCGCTCAGCTAAGCGTTCAGAGAGGGACCCTCACGCACTAAGCAAATCCTGAGGGACACGTGGTCCTAAAACGTATCCGGGATGACACATGTTCTTCAACACGCCTAAGTTACTTCCAGAGAAAGAGAGGTAATCATTTCAAACATTAAAAACCTGTTCTGCGATAGGTTGCTTTGAAACTTGAGCAACACGGATCGGATGACACGTGTTACTTTCATAGAAATCCCAAGAGCAACGTCACCAGTCTTGCTGTCATTCCAAAAAAGACAAAACTCCCTTTAGATTTGTTAGAAAACAGATATTATAAGTAGGTGGGATTTTTACCATGTACTTTCCATTCTGAGAATCTGTCTCAATCACTTTTTAGGGGACAATTCAATGTCATAAGTACCTTTCTGAATTCGTATATTTCGAAGGAAAACGTCCTTTGGCGGCTATCTTTCTTTGAAGGAAATCAAGAACAATTGTATACTTACAAGGTAATCAATGTATTCTCAAATTACCCATATAGAGAATTCGAAACTGAGTGTCTCATCAGGGAACTCGTTTTCATGATCAATAGTTCCTGTAGAGAACAGTTTGTCTTGAAATCCCTTAAGGTTCATAGCTACAGTAACCAATCCGAGTGCCTTCTACTTGAGTGAAATCAGAAGTAAACATGTGAATTCCTTCAAAGTGAAGTGAGAGGACGTTCTCAAAGTCCGTAGGAAATCTATCTTCAGGAAATACTTTTGGAGATGGCGTGCCTTCGACTTCTAAAGCTCTTTTCATTGATGATTTACTTTTAGAAGTGAAAGTCTAAAGTATGACTCGAAATCAATTCATAAGATTGAATAAAAACGACTTCGAGCCCTAGTTTGTAATTCGGATGCATAAAAAAGTGCATTCGAGGGGGTAAACCCAAATCTATGTCCTTCGAGAATGACATGATCCTTAGTCTTTTGGGGTGACAAGCCATTTGGCGAATTGACCATCTCAGGGTGGTTAGCCTCAAATTCGCCTTAGGAGGAATGAATATTCCTCCTTCGAATTCACTTTGGCATGAGAGAACATACTTCCTTCTATTTCACCATCCGGAGGTGGTTGGCCTTTGAATTCACCATTTGGAGGTGGTTGCCCTTCGAGTTTGCCTTTGAATCCGCCTTAGCAGGAGAAAATATACCTGCTTCGTGATCCCTTTACGACAGAACATAATAAATGGTCTTTCGAAGTCAATGGATGTAATCCAAGAATGACTTCTGAGTTAGAAGGTGCAGACAATTCCCTCGAGGATCTTTCCTTAAGTGGAATACCTTTAAAACATAAAGCTATGTAATAAAAAATCACTCGAAGTCTGTTCTAGAGAACAAATAGATGTGACTTCGAGGCTTTATTTAAAACCTCAGCTATTTGGGGAGTCTATTAGGAGTGGAATGCCCCTAAATATGTCATTCGAGCAAAATAAGGTTCCTCGAGGGAAGAGTAAAATCTCCATTCCCTCGAGCGCTTAGAATGCAGTGCGTCGTAGGAACACAAGTCCTTGTCCTTTTGAATATTTCAAGAAGGGCGATTGCTTGTGTTTGTGAAGTTTAGGATACGTGGTGTTCTCCCATAAGCTGGAATTAAAAAATGTTGTTTCTCCAAGAAGTTATTTCCTTTTTTAGTGATAAGAATAGTCAGATATCATAACGGTTTAAATATTACATTTTCAACAAACGATCTAATCACCGTACGCAGTTATTGACAGCTAGCACGTGAAAGACAGCTGTACTACCGTTTATAACTTTATTGAATGATTAAGTATATGCGACTATACCCAAAAACATATATACGCGCTTTTATGAAAGCGCTACATATAAGTGGAGTTTAATTAATCCGCCTGATCACCCATATCCGCTACATATAAGTGGAGTTTAATTAATCCACCTGATCACCCATGTCCTCTTGTCTTTTGTATTAACGAAGCATGGGTAAAAATATCTGTTAAAAAAAAATTTAATATAAATATACATCCTTTTTACGTTTATTGGTGCAACCTAAAAATTACTTTATGTTTATGATTTGACGGGGTATTTGTTATGTATTAATATTATTCAAAATATGACATATCGGTTTTGCATATGTACACCCCATTTGTCAAGCAAACGTGCCATTGATATATCTTGTACTGAACGGTCTCAAAGTAGATAATAAATATCTCGTCCGCACATAATAGAAAAAAAAAAAAAAAAAAAAATTTCGGATGCAACCTATAATCTTGTTTGGAACGCACGTTTTACAATATCAATTTTTTTTGGGAGAGAACCTGAAATTTTTATTTGGGTGTATAATAAAACTCAAGAGTCCCTTTGTTTTTTTGTCAATATAAAAATTCATAAATTACTTAATGAGGGCATAAGCGAGATGTCACTCTCCCTGTCAGATTAGCAAACAGAATGTCCTTACATACAGTAAGGGATCAATAAAGACATGGACTCCTCCGCCAAGATTATAATCAAGATAGACGAGCGCATCTGCACAACTATTGCTCTCTTTATGAATATGGTTCAATTCAACAGACCAATCCGTATCAAGAAGAGCTTTAATGTCTAAAAATAAATTATAGTTAGGGTCTTCAATAGTGATCTGATCTCGTCGGATCTCAGCAATAGTAGAAGTAGTCTAGTTTCACTTAGAGTTTCCTGAAACCTTTGGACCATGCAATTCCAAGGCCTTCCCGAAGTGCCCAGATCTCGGCCCTGCTGCTTGTGGCAGCTCCAATGTATCCAGCAAAACCAACTTCCCCTGTCCATCGTTGTTCCGGAGACCTCCTCCAATGCTTGCCTCTCTAGGATTGCTACTATCTCCTCCATCTGTGTTGAGTTTGTATCATCCCGTGGGCGGTCGCGTTCATCCAATTGCTCTCCATTCTTTACACACACGAGGAGACGAAGTAGATACAGTTTGATAATATTCCTTTGCTTTTGTTCTAATAATCACAAGTTTTGCTTGAATGCTCTTTTCTTTATTTTTAAAAATGTGATTGTTTCTGTCCAGCCAGAGGGACCAAATTGCGAAAGCAAAGATGATGTTATAAGGCACATTAATAATACAATGAATTGTGTGGTTTTGGCAATTTGTGTTAAACTGCGAAAGCAAAAATGATGTTCTAAGGCACATTCATAATACAATGAATTGTGTGGTTTTAGCAATTTGTGTCGGAGGATATGAGGGTTTTAGACAAGATGAGAAGAGAAAAGAGATAGAATGGGTTTAACCAGCTATGCAAAACTTATTATAATAATTACAAACTTATTTATTGTGATGAACTGAGGCGTGACGATGCCATGGTCCTTGAAACCAAATTCTCCCCTTTTGAATTGTATCTGCAGTGTACTGGCTAGACACCAAAAGCTCCAAAATGTCTCCTATTAAATCCAAAAAACTAAAATTACTCAAATTTAATATAAAATATCAAAACTGTCCAAAATTGATTTTTTGTTAAATAAAAAAAATTTTGAATTCAAAACAAAAAGGTTTCAAATTAATTAACCTTAGAATTTTTAAATCAATTTTCAACAATTTGCTCGTACCATGTCCAGCTGTCAGGGATAAAAAAATTGAGGTTAGCTTTTTACATGTGAGATTTCTCTCTTTATTTATTTATTTTTTAATTTTTGTTTAATTTAGGCGAGACAGCTTTCAGGTTGTATTTTATTTTGCAAATCTCAATTGCCTATGAATACTTACAGATTTCCAACACATGGGTGAGGATCTTCTGTGATCCGCCACACGAGATCGACACTTATTTATATATATTTAAAAAATCTAAAAATAGGTTAACCTTAAGAGACTTACCAGCAATGCAACTTGTAAGCCCCGTTAAAACAGGTGTCGATATTTTGTGATCCGCATCACAGAAGATACGTCATAACTAAATAACTAAAAGACACGTGACGTATGATTAATAGATGACAAAGTATATTATAAATTAAAAAAAATTTACAAATCATTCATGACAAGACATATTTTATATAAAAAAATTGTGGCCCTACAAATCACATCTATATATCATCGACAAATCTTATCTTTGAAAGTTGTCAAGTATGCCGCGTATGTAATATATATATATATCTATATATATATATATATATATATTAGTTTATTAAAGTTGAATTATTGTCGGTGTATCTCATAGTTTTAAATTTGGCAAAATTTCGATGAGAAATAGTTATTATTTCAACGAAAAAGTAATTGAAATCGTTGAAATTTTGTCACTTTGCACATTTTATTTCAGTTGAAATATTTATTTTTTCAATCGAAATTTTGGCCAAAATAAGTTCAAAAACTATGTTAAAAGTAAAAGTAAAAAATAAAAAAGCACTTAAACTTTATAAATAGCAACTAATGGCCACTTCTTTCACCTTCATTTTTTATCTATAGCTCCCAAGTCCCAACCTCCTTATCCAAAGCTCCCAAATCCCAACTCCCTTATCCAAAGCTCCCAAGTTCCAACCCCCTTGGTACATTATTTTATTAATTATTATAGATAATGAATATTATTACTAATTATTATTATTATTATTATTTTTACTTATACAGCTATTCAAAAGGATTTCATACCCGCATAAATTGAAAGAAATCAATAAATAAAGTTTAAAATTTCATTTTAAACTTTTATACATTGCATTTTTTTAGATGTTAGAATTTGAATCCAATATAATTAGGTAAATGTATTCTTTTTGGACGTTATAACATAAATGTTGTATTTATTACTGAGTTGTAAACTTTTGTATTATTTCACATTATTATTCAAAATATTATTTGTTGTTTTTTTCCGAAATTTGTGTTCATAATATATTGTAATGAAGTTATCACTTTTTATTGACTAACTTTATTTTTTATATTTTAGAAGTTATTACTTAGTAGTTATTAAAAAAAGAAATAAAAAAGAAAGAAATTAACTAAAATTAAGTCTATATTAAATACTTTAAATTAAAAAAAAAGTAAAATTATTTCGGCGAAATTTTTGAAATCTCGGGCCAAAATTTTGCGAAATAAAATACCTTTATTTCGTTTGATTATTTTAATAAAAAAAAAGTTTTTCACCGAAATTTCGTCGAAACATTCGAAATTTCGAATATTTCGATTTCGTTTGGGTATCCGAAATCGTTGAAAAATCCGAAATTTAAAACTATGGTGTATCTTTACACATTCCAATTGATTGTAGGTGTATTGTCTCGTGCGAAAATGGTAGAATATCAGTTTGGAGTCTGCGGGTATGCACATTATACATTTAGTTGATTTTATCTATAATGATGATGTGAGGAACTGTTAGATGCGTAACGTGCATGTGTACATATTCAAATTGATGTTCTTTCAATTTTACTCCTGATGACATGCTCTCACGATGATCCAACCTAAATCACACAATCCATGTGAATGGGGGGAGGCGTTTTGGCGCTTAAAATGCGAATTCGCGTTTTGAGTGCAAGAATGCACCTAATCGGCGGATTTGACTTTTCAAATCTACGAATTAGTGTAAAAACATTAAAAAAAAAACGTGGGTTTTTTTTAAAAACTTTTTGGAGGGTTTTATAAAAATATATGAGCTTTGCATTGAAAAAGTATTAAAAAGCATGGGTTTCTTCTAAATTTTTGGGGTTTTTTATAAAAATATATAAATTTTATTTTAAAATATATTAAATTAGATTGATAGAAGGTTAAATTGAGATATTCATAAATTATGTCCTTTCTCTTTTATATATATATATATATGTGTGTGTGTGTGGTTAAGCATAATCCTTTCTCTTATATATATATATATATATATATATATATATATATATATATATGTGTGTGTGGTTAAGCATAAAAATAAAAATAAAAAT
>JAUPMG010000010.1:3536996-3553202 GCA_031762675.1 Pachysandra terminalis
TTGGTTTTTTTTTTAGTTTTGCTTCCGCACTTTGTTGAATGAATAAAGTTATTTATTTCATTTTATCTTTGGTTATGATATGCTAATCCGCGGTCCATAAATGGATCCCGAAGGTCGCGCCTCGTGATTCGTGACATCCCACCTAGGGATCCGGGTTACGGGTTTGGGGCGTGATAGCGCTTTCCTTAAGTGATACACCTCTAAAATGTAAAGGTATGAAATAAAAATCACTCGAAATCTGTTCTAGAGAATAAATAGATGTGACTTTAAGGTTTTATTTGAAACCATAGCTATTTGAGAAGTCTATTAGGAGTAGAATGCCCCTAAGTATGTCCTTCGAGTAAAATAAAGTCCTTCGAAGGAAGAGTGAAATCCTCTTTTCCTCGAATGCTTAGTAGGCAATGTGCCGTAGGAACATAAGTCCTTGTCTTTTTGAATATTTTAAGAAGGACGATTGCTTGTGTTTGTTGAGTTTGGGACACGTGGCGTTTCCCCATAAGCTAGAATTCAAAAAGGTTGCTTCTTCAAGAAGCTTTTCCTTTTTAGTGATAAGGACAGTCAAATATCTTTAAGCCGTTTCAAATATGACATTTTCACCAAACGGTCTAATCACCATACGCAGTTGTTGACAGCTGGCGCATGAAAGACGGATGTACAACCGTTTACAGCTTTATTGAATGATTTAGTGTATGCGGCTATGCCCAAAACATGAACACGCGCTTTTAAGAAAGCGCCACGTGTTTAGTGGGGTTTAATTAGCCCGCCTGATCACCAATATCAATAGCTTAGTAGCAGTTGAATTAACATAAGAATACATCATCTCACTGAACCTACAAAGAGCACATGAAACTGTTCATGTGTTCATTTATAAATTCCTTCCCTAACTAGTCAAACCATGTTCTTTTCACTATTCATGAAGAAACCAAAGCTAATTCCAAGTCTTGAATGCTTCAAAACTAGTTACTATTTGATAAATTTCCAAATTGAACAATCTTATTAGTTTTACTAATTTAAACAAAACAAAACATCATCATAATTCAAGGTGATACCAAGCTTCATGTTGCAGATTATTTATGATATACGCCAAATAAAAGCAAACAAATCTGCTTAGTTAACAAACATTACAATCATTTACTAACTTCTGGAATTGTAAATACAGCTAAACATGGTAGAAGAGCCATCAGGAGACTCCTCTCTGCAAAACAAGTGGGGGGACACCATTAATGTCCACCCCACATGCAGTAGAAGCACTCATGAATCTAAAACAGAGTATGCTCTTCCATCTAACATAGCAATATATGTAAAACCATAGATAACATGGAAATTAATCACTTACAACCTCTATTTTCCTCTACAACATGGAGTAAACATTTCAAAATAACAAGAAAATTTTAAACTTGGTTGATTTTGTCATTGTTTTTACTCAAATAATCTGATTCGTCAATCTTTTGTATGAATAAAAATCTTCTTTGACTTCTTTTTAGCTGAGTAGGTAAATTGTTTGTGACCCAACCATGGAGGCTAGCTGCCAACCTGCCACCCATTGAGTGTTGCACTTAGTTGCACTATTGGAATGGTTTTCACAAAACAGTGAAATTTGATTCCCCTTTTCTGAGAAAGATCAACCTTCCTCTATATATGGATGATTTGGATCAGTCAGAATCAGATAATCTTTCACAAGGATATCAGATGATATTAGCTCAGGAAGAAGAGTTGGGGAGTCAGAGTAGAGTACCCCTCACTAAGGTAATGTTGACTTATCAGTTCTTTAAAGCACTCACTGAACTTTCGTACACCATCACTGCAACTCATTTGATTTCCATGTGTAATACCCCCTCAACTTTTCTAAATATCAATGTAGTCCCTTTTGTACTAGGGAGCTTTAAATGAAGGCATGATGAGCTGTCGCCTCTATTAGAAAGAGGGGAAACTCTACTACTATTCTTGCATATCCTTATATTGTACCTATAATTACACTCTTCCAGTCTAATACTTTACACTCTTTCTACAAATATCCAAGAAGAAATAAAGATTGACTTGGTATTTTTCCTCTCTATGAAATATCAATCCTATCCTTCTCATTAGGTAATATAACCACTGAAACAGGTTATTGAGAACCTTCTCACACAATACTTGAGTTAGTACATAACATCGAACAAAGAATACTCTTCTAGAACACTATGATAAAGATTTTTTACCATGAATAAAAGCAGAACATCATCTCATGTGTATGAGGGAGAAATTGAAATCAAATTTTGGTTTCTGGGATAAGGTTATCAAAGAATAAAAAAAAGGGTGCATTTTCCCTAATTTATGCTTTTTTTATATGTTAAGAAGAGCCAAACCCAAGCCATGCAATTTCCCTTCTCCCTAATTAATCCCAAACTCACCTAACATCTTTTTCCCCCATTTGTACAGAAAAAGCTATTTAATAATAAAGCCCAAAGATGTAAGTAATAGACAAATTAAAGCACATTCAAATCCAAACAACCCCCCACCATTTTCTTTCTTCAATGCTAGAAGCTTTGAACCCCATTTGCAAACTATCTTACAATCAAATCCTTCAAGTACACGCCAATGGAAAAAAACTGGTTATTTGCTCTTATCCTCCTCCACGTCATTCCAACCAAAGCTTCATTTGGTGTTGGTGTTGGTGCTGGTGCTGGTGGTGGTGCTGGTGTGGGCAAGGTCGGTGGTGGTGGTGGAGGTGGTGGTGGTGGTGGTGGTGGAGCTGTGTGGATTGGAGGGGGATTTGATACTCAACCCCCACCAGCATCCTCTAATTTAAGGCTGAACAGAGCTTACACAGCTCTACAAGCATGGAAGTCAGCAATAACAGATGACCCAAACAGGATCTTTGACACTTGGGTTGGCTCTAATGTCTGTTCTTACAAAGGAGTCTTCTGTGCAGAACCTCAGGAAGAAATGTCTGCACCACCTGGCCTTGTTGTTGCCGGAATAGATCTCAACCATGCCAATCTCCAAGGCTCCCTAGTCAAAGAACTCTCTCTGCTCTCAGACATGACTCTCCTTCACCTGAACAGCAACAGATTTACAGGCACACTCCCTGATACATTCAAAGACTTATCATCTCTCACAGAGCTAGACCTCAGTAACAACCACTTCACAGGCCCTTTTCCTTCAGTTACTCTTCTGATCCCAAACCTGATTTACTTAGACCTCAGATTCAACAACTTCTCAGGACCCATTCCTGAAGATCTCTTCAACAAGAACCTGGATGCAATCTTCCTCAACAACAACCAATTTGAAGACCAAATCCCTCTGAATCTAGGAAACTCTCCAGCTTCTGTAATAAACTTAGCTAATAACAAATTCAATGGGAACATCCCATCTAGTTTTGGCTACATGGGTTCTGCTCTAAAAGAGGTCTTGTTCCTCAATAACCAGTTAACAGGTTGCCTACCTGAAGGAGTTGGGTTCTTGACAGAGATGGAGGTTCTGGATGTGAGCTTCAACTCACTGACAGGCCATTTACCAGATGCAATATCTTGTCTGGAAGAGATACAAGTGCTGAATTTGGCTCATAACAATCTATCAGGAGCTCTACCTGACCTGGTTTGTTCTCTGAGAAGCCTTGCTAATCTTACTGTTGCTTACAATTTCTTTTCTGGGTTTAGCCAGGATTGTACTAAGCTGTTCTTCAGGAATGTGGGGTTTGATTTCTCATTGAATTGTATTCCTGGAAGAGACATGCAGAGACCTCAACCTGAGTGTTCTGTCATACCAGGAGGAGGATTAAACTGTCTAAGAGTTCCTTCAACAAGGCCCCTTGTTTGTGGTTCAATGGTTCAAACACCAGAGGCTAATCCAAGGTCTTCTTCTTCCAATATGTTATCTCCTTCAATCTCTCCTCCATGACACAGTGCCCAGAACTTACCATTGCTTTGTCTGTGTAAAACTGGGTTGTGACGTCTTGTCTCATTTTGTGAGAGCAGTTATGATTCAATGCTCCCTAAATTTATTTCTTCATGCATTTTTTTCAAGTCCTTTTTTTGGGTAAAAGGGTACATTTATAAGTCATTATTTCTGTATTGTAGGTATAACTTGTACCCAGAAAGTAAAGATTTATTAGTCTCACAATCACAGATGCAGGTTATGGAACTTTCACTTCTGTTATCCAAACTAAATGAAGCTATCTACCCCTATACACACACACACACCACAACGTTTTTCTCCAAATAATGTTCACCTGTTTGATCAATAGACTAGTTGGTTGGAGGGTGGAATAGCCCACCAATTGAGTCATTAAATCCCCTTTGAATCACAAATAAGGAATCTAAGGTTCATGGTTCGAGGGGTGTCAATTGGTTCAGTTTAAACTGAAAACCGAACAAACCAAATCGAAAAAGTCAAGTATTTTTTTTTTTTTTTTTTTTTTTTTTTAATTTTGATTTGGTTATGGTTTAGAAAACAGAAAACTGAATTATCTGATTTGGTTTTCAGTCAAGGCTTCAACTAAACTGAACCGAACAAAAAAACCAAAGTAGATTATATATATATATATATGTACATATATACATGCGTATGTGTTTTATATAGGAAATAGTATTAATTTTGTCAAACTGAACTTTTCAGTTTCGTTCGGTTTTCAGTTTTATTCAGTATAGTTCGGTTTTCTAAATCGATGCCTATTTCGGTTTGGTTTGGTTTGATTTTCGGTTTAATATAATATGATTCAGTTTGGTTTAAGTTTGACCACTAAACCGAACCAAACGGATAGAATTACACCCCTACATGATTCTCCATCCTTTCCATAGATCTATCCACCTTATAAGATCTCCAGGTTAAGCATGATGTTTAATGGAAAGTCTTAAGACTCAAGTCTTTGTCATCTATTAACGAACTCGGATTATCTGCACCATAATCGTTCACGGGAGCTTGGATCATCTGCACCGAGAATCATCCGCTGGTCCGTGCACCGATAAAGAACACAGAAAACAGGAATTCTGGAGTTGTGATACAAATTGTTCCAAAACATCAAACCACAGTTAGAACACACGATCCATCATTAACCATTTTTCGAATTCGCATCAAGCAATGCAATACATTGGATTTGGGAGTTTGAAGGATCGTTTAGCTATTGCGAATCCCAACAAATCACTCCATTGATCTCCAGAGCTCCCATGAATTCTATACCCTTCAGCTTCCAACTCCGATCTCTTCTGAGATTTGTAGACAACAGCTAGCTTTCCAGCATCCGACGGACCCCTATCTCATTCAAACACAAATAAATTCCCATTTAGATTCTAAGCAAATAAAACTTGATCTTGCACTCAAATTTGAAGTTTGAACTGGGTTGCAATTACATTGGCCAGATAATTTCTCTACGTGGCAAAAAACTGTTCTGTTGCAATATCTGATGAAAACCTTTAGCCTCAAAAAAAGATAATAAATGACGTACCTTAAGATAAGCCTTTCCCAGTCGTCGAACCCGGCGGAATGCAGATTCTTCTGGGTAACGTTTCTTTGATCTTCGCTCCGTCCTGTTAAGATAATTAACTTAAATCCCAGCCGGTGGAGCTCCTTGTACAACCTCAAACTCGCCAGCACAGACGGTGCCTCCGCCAAATCCACCCATTCATCAAATGTCGTCTCGTCAAAAACATCCGAGCTGCAAAACATGCATGACAATAGATTTATCAAGGATGAAATCCAGAGAAAGATGGAACTCAAAAGCGAGAAACCAATGCCTTTGGTTATCTGGGTCACTCAAGGGTGATATCGATTTAGAGCGAGATGGCTGCAATTTATGTTACAGCATGTATCTGCACATGCCATGTATTCATAAGTGTGTATGGATGCAAGCCACCTAAGCGATGTGATTGTGGAAGATCTATTAGAACCAATGCCTTTGGTTATCTGGGTCATTCAAGAGTGATATCGATCTAGAGTGAGATGGCTGCAGTTTATGTTACAGCATGTATCTGCACATGCCATATGTTCATAGGTGTGTATGGATGCAAGCCACCTAAGCGATGTGATTGTGAAAGGTCTATTAGAATCTAGATAGGTGGTGTGCATTTGCGTACGACTGTGGACACATGACATGCGCAAACGCATGCTGAAACATTAACTGCACTCCTCTTTCTCTTAACGATGCGAAGCCATCATTCAGTTGGAAGCAAATCCCTCACATTTTCTCTTACTCTTGGAAGCAAATCCCTCGCATTTTCTCTTACTCTGGGTTATGGGACTTTAACTTAGGTTGAGAAAAAACTATAAAAAAAAAAAAAAAAATTACATTAACCCAAGTTAAAGTCCCGTGTGTAGATCAGATGGTACGAGTCTGTTCTAGCTTAACCAAGGTCTCGAGTTTGAGTCTTGGAAATGCAGCTGCACTGTGTGGAAGAGCTTTACCGCTTTCGTGGTCCATCCCGGCTCGAATCCGGATTTAGTCGGAGTCATGTGGTTTCTTGACATCGGATGGATCAGACCAAAAAAAAAGAATTGTCCAACAGTGCGTACACCAAGAATCGTCCTCTTGATACTTGATAGTATTACAAAGGAGAGCTATTGTCTAGAGCGTAAAAGTTGTAGTATTGGCTACATCGTTCATGTACGCATGTCATCCGTCTACATACATACGCAATCACACATCCAAACATTTGGAGTATGTGATGGTGTCTGGACGGGCAGTATGCATCGAAATAGAAAGCAATATCGTCTGAGTGCGGACAGCTATAGCACACATACACTCATGTTGTCACAAATGATTTGTCGCGTGCAAGTTCAAAAGGTATGTCCGAGTGTGGATGTGTTGGTGCGAATTCACGCATGTCTGTGAACACATAGTGTGCATGGACGTGCATTGGCCCCATTACAATAACACGTGCCAGAGAGATCCGCTCCGCACTTAGTTACCGGAATCCAGGATCTGATCCCTAATCCATACGGAAACCAGATTGGACCTGATCGGCAGAGATGGGGTACGGAAATGCCTAACATGGAACCAACTAGTAAAAAAGCGTAACGTGTTGCGATTTGAATGGTTGCTGAGTGCGTGAGACAGTTATGACCGTTGGATTAGAGTAAAGAAGATGTGATTAAGATTTTAAGAATTATTCTATTAATCCAACGGTTGAGAAACACCTCACTTACCCGTATCCATGGAGCGCGTAGTACGGTAAATTAGACAACAAAGTCTCGTCGATGTCGAAAACCCAAGCATCCTTCCCATCGCGGGCGATCTCGACAGTTCCGGCAAAAGATAACGAATCCTTCGCGACTACGTCGGAATCTGACACGTACCGATCGCCGGTCATGTATTCTTGAACGGATCTGATACACCTATTGGGAATCGTCTTCCATAAGCCTGCGTCATTTGTCTCGATCGAGAATCTCCAGCTATCGCAGAACAAGCCATCGTCTCTTAGGAGCTTTCTGTCGCCAGAGATCAGATCCAGGTTGCCAGGGTTTGGGTTTTCCGTCCGGATTTGAATGATTGATTGAGAAAATACGCCGGCAACGAGACGGGAGAAGAGTAATAGTAGGAAGAACCGGCCGGAACCCATACCGGCAATCTAGAAGTTCTTCCGACAGAGATTTCTAGGTTTCAAGAAGAGAAGCAATGCCGGAAAAAAGTTCGGTATTCTGAGTAATTTGCTTTTAATAGAGAAATATACGTAGAATGTACGCTGATATCGTTAACCATTTTATGGATTAGATGGAATCTCCATCACCGTTGAAATGGATGACCGACTTTCTTGTTAGTTGAAAATATGACTTTATATTTTCCTTTCTGGATAGCGTGTTTTGAAAGTTATTGAAAAGGGCGAAAGGAATAATGGTCTGTCGCACCAGGTTTAGTCACCTAGTCCAACATGCTTTTTCTTGCCACTACTATGCGGTACAAGGCAAGTAGAGATTTCTTTTCCCTTTCTGTGGGAGAAATTTTCCTAGTGGATTTCGTTTCGAGCGAGATAGTTGCAGTATCAGCTATAACATGCAGTCCAAGCACGTCAAAAGGCATACACAGACATACTGTTTAAACTCAATATCGGATCGAGGATCGTCTTTATTCGATGTCGAGTTGGATCGGCCGAACCAAAACATGCTCTAATTTTTTCTTTTTCTTTTTCTGTTTTTTAAAAAAGAAACTTTGTGAGGGGTGTCGGACAATCCAATGGATCGTTCGATTTGACTCGGTTTCAGATCGAGTCAGAGAATTTTTTAATATATTAGGAATCGCAACTTCTCTCGAGCCGACCCCGAGTTGGATCAATTCTTTACACCATGTGCATAAAAGCATGCCACATGTCCCGATAACATCAGACCTTCTAGAAGTCTGAACGTGTGGCATGTATCTGTGCACATCCCAGACGATCTGACTCAGTTCGAAACTGAGTTAGAGAATTTTTAATAAATTAGGGATCGGTTTGGGATTGCAACTCGTCCCGAGCCGATCTCGAGTTGGATCAACTGATCCTTTACACCATGTGCACAAATGCATGCCACGTGTCTTGATAACATCAGACCTTTTAGAAGTCTGAATGCATAACATGTATCCGCACACGTCTATTAGTCTATGGACGCATGGCGTACACTGATGCTTCAACCACTTTAGATCAAAGTCAACCCCCCCCCTCCTTTTTTTTTTCCCTCCCTTGTTTTTTTTTCTGAAGAACACTATTGAACTTTGTAATGATAGTTAAGGTTTCACTCACATACCTTTTTTAAAGAACACTACGGCTGCTTTTGGCCCAGCTTCTATAAGTACTTATTGTTGCTTATAGCTTTTATAAGCACTTTTTAAAATTAAATATGTGTTTGGTAGTGCTTATGGGTAAATGCTTACCCAGAAGCAATAGAGGAAGGCTACCCATAAGGAGAAGTTGCTCTCAGCAGCTTCTCTCTTAAGCTCTTATGCGTTAAGCGATTTCATAACTTTAGTAATATTTTTAAAATACCTATTTTACCCCTAAACTTTCATAAACTCTGAAATAAATATTATTTTTAAACTTTAATAATATTTTATAGTACCTATTTTACCCCTAAACGTTAATAAGCACTTAAATAAATGTATTTACCAAACGCTATTTTCTTCAAATAAGCAGTTTATTGTTGTTGTGGACAAGTGCTCCCATTGAGCAACTTATCCAATGAATGCTTATCCATAAGCACAAGCCGGGCCTAACGCTGCCTACAAGTTTGATTACTAGGTAGTTCTTAAAGTGATATATATACAAGTAGTGAAAATTGAAAGAGGAGAATGTTAGGGTGCGAGATATACCAGGGAATTGAGGTGTGCGCCCTGCCGGCTAGGTGGAGTAGTTAGAAAGTTTAGAGTCCCACATTGGAAAAGTGATGTGGCATGTTTGAGCATACAAGTGTTGTGGGTTCCCTCCCCTGATAAGGCGGTTTTGAGGGGGAGTTCTACCTAGGTGGACTTATTGCTCTTGGGCCCAACAATTGGTATCAGAGTCCAGGTTCGACTTGGGATTTTGCGGGATTATCTCCTTGGTTCTACCCAGGCCTGTGTGAGCATGTAGCATGTAGGTCGAGAGGCAGATTGTTAGGGTGCAGGATACACCCAGGAATTGAGGTGTGCACCCTGCTCGCTAGGTGAAGTAGTTGGGAAGTTTAGAATCCCACAATGGAAAAGTGATATAGGATGTTTAAGCATATAAGTGTTGTTGGTTCCCTCCCCTGATAAGCCGGTTTTGAGGGGAGAGTTCTACTCGAGTGGACTTATTGCTCTTGGGCCCAACAGAGAAGCTTTCACACATTTAGCATCAAATGATACAAAGAACAATAATTCATATAATGGCTTTCAATTCAGCTATTGAAGCAACCAAAACACTCAGTTTCAAGTGATAAATAAATACATACATACATAAATAAGAAGCAATTCTGTTTTCTTTCTTTGCATTTTCAATCCAAATCTATTAGAAGAGAAGATCCCCATCTCTTTTATCACTTTCTAACTAAACCAGATCAACAAAAGAATCAAAAACCAGTTAAAACAAAAATAAAATCAAAGACCAAAGGCCACCTCCTGAAAGAAATAAATGTTGGAAAATTGGAAGAAAAAGAAAAAAAAATTGTACTCAAACCAATTGCTCTTTACTCCTGCAGAGTATTGAGAACCTATTGATCATCACTGCACCAAGAAAGTGATTTACGTAAAGGTTCTATGAAATGTAATCTTGTTGATCATAGCAAAGTTCCTTTCTCAGTTTATGCGAAAAAAGCCGGCAAGCATCCATGCTAAGATCAATGGCAGCCGAAAGCGCGACAAAGAGAGCAGCATCGGCCATACACATAATATGTTGTGCACCGACTTGAACCATCGGCTTGCTGACCTTCCCTTCGCCTTCTACCGTCGAACCCATTACGAATCCTTTGATGGGCGGCCACGAATTGAATGCAGAATCACCGAAAGCGCGAGTGTCGATACAAAACCGTCCGCCCTTTCGGACACTCATGGTACCTTCAGCAATGGGAATTCTGCTGTTGGGACTAGAATCAGTAACAAGCTCAAATTTGTAGCCCAAGCCATCAATAGCTCCTCTTTCTCTCCAGGCCTCGAGGCGCCCCCACGGCTTCCAGCTGCTGACGGAAACCCCGTTGGGACGGAGGATGAGCCAAGCGCCGGGGTTTGAGCGCGACACGCGATCTGAACCTGGTGAGGGAACAAATGGTGTGATCATAGAGGCAGATGCCACCGGTGAGCCGGAGAGATCGTAAATCATAATCATCCAACCCTTTCGCTCCCTGCCCGGACGAATTCTCTCGCTTGTAAAGGAATTCATCCATCCCCGGGCATTGTTTCCGGCATCCATTTGCAGAGATCTGGTATTGCATAGGATCAAAATGTAATCATCAAATCCCATGATCAATCCAAACTGTTAATAAAATAAGAACAATAATAACAACAAATAAGGTCAAACAAAGGAATATTTTGATGAAAAAACCAAAGAATTGCACATGGAGGAATCCAAGATGGGTAAGCTTGACAGTTGGGAAAATCTCTCAAACTCAAACTGTTTGTTTGACCAATTAACCAATACAAAGAAATATTGGATTTAATAACCAAAAAAAATTCCATAACATCCCTGCGCAAGTTGGCATGGAAGTTCTTCAATCACGTAAAAACTACTGAATCAATGGAGTAAATAATGGCTCGTGCTACTAATAAGTGATTACCCACACGCGTACGTTAGCCAAAAATGACTCGTAAGTGCAATAATCTAAACTAATGGCACAACAGAAGATGATTAACGGCAAATTTAACGACAATCCCTGCGCAACTTAGCTTAATCACATTGAAAATGCTAAAATACGCAGGAGTGCGCATACAGTTGTAAGAGAGCAAAAGGGGAACTTACCGGAATCTAGAGTTCCGATCAGCACTGAACTTGCAACTAAACACCGGCTGCCTTATGTTATCCTGAATCTGGTAGACCACCGGGCTGCATTCCGGTTCGCCACCGAACTGAAACACGAACCGGGGGTCTGGGTCGGCACGAACCACAATGTGAAGCCGAGCGGACGGTTTATCCGGGTCTTTCCCGAGCTTCAACCACCCATTCTGGAACACACACGCGTCAGACACAGTTCCTTCGAGGTCGAGAACCACACGAACCCGGCCGAGCAACTTACCCGAGCTGATCCCACACGTGCGACCCATGCGACCGGTGTGGACCGACACGTGGAGGGTAGTGTTACTCTTGCCCGAGAGTCGTCGGAGGATGGCGGGGTCGAGTTCGAAACCGGCGGAGGAATTGGCGGAGCCAGGTGGTGGGGAATCCCCGGAGGACGAGCAGAGAGGGAGAAGGGCAGTTTGGGTAGAAAAGTTTTTCAGCCGAAGTTTGCAGTAGCACGGGGTGCCGGAGGGGTGGACGCCGTAGCCTACGGGCTTGGTGGTGAGTGGGAGTCTTAGAGCGAGTGATTCAACGGTGACCCGAACGAATGGGCATGGATCCATGGCTCGATCTCCAATTTCTTCTTCTTCTTCTTTTAGAATCTCTCTATCTATCTAAAAGAAAAAACCCAATTCGAACTGAAAAGATTTGGCGATTAAGAGAGGCGACGAAGCAAGAACACTAGAGCTTCGAAATCATCTGTCTCCTCTGTTTAAGTAAACTTTCTCTCTCTAAGATTTATATTTTATATTAGTTTACAAATTCCCGGTTTTTTTTGTAATTTTCGGGCGGATCGGATTATTGGAGGATAAATAAAATATTTCTTTTAATAACGAAAATTATATTAGAGAGAAATAATTAGAAAGAATTAGGGAAAATTACACTTACCTTTCTTAAGGTATGCAGTAATAACACTTACCTTCCTTCCCTTTTTAGAAACATCACTTTGCCCCCTATTAGAAACGGCCGTTTGGTAGACTAACGATTAATTGTTGTTTTACTTAAATACCCTCACTAATGAGGTAATAGATTACGTGAGTATTAATTATTGTTTTACTCAAATACCCTCATTTATGAGCTAATATTTACATCGATAGAAAATTAACTTTTTAAAAGACAAAAACACCCTTTCAATCATCTTGAACAAAGGGGTTTTTATATTTTTACTCAACCTTCTTTACAGAGAATAGGGTTTTTAGCAGTAGTAAAAACTTTTTGAATATGACGCAGCGACTGTAGCTCGACGACCTCCGATCATAACGCCGATCAAATTCAATAATCTACGTTTTCAGCGGTATGCTCTTGTGATATCGCTATATTCTATCATCTCTTGTTCATGCTTAAATTTTTATGTTTTCACATTTAAACCAATATGCCTCGTTGTCTCGTGATATTGATTTGAGTTCAGTTCTTGTCTATACTGCAATATTTGTCTCGTGATATTGATTTGAGTGCAGTTCTTTTCTATACTGCAATTTAGTGTATTTGTCTTCTTGTATTTTAAACGTTTTCTTCATTCTTTTATTAATCTAATGACCTGTCAGTTGCCACCAAGCTTTCAAGGATCGGACCGATCCGGTCTGTATCGGCCGATTCGTATCGAGATCAGCCAAGATCGGTTCGATCCTAAACTTTGATACAATTATTGTATTGTGACGCTCTAAACCAGATCGGTTCAACCGATATCGGTACGGACTGATCCGTGACAAACCGATCAATTTTTTTTTCCTTTTTTCTTCATTTGTCATATTAAACTTGCTTAGTGCTTTCTCTTTTTCAATGCAGTTTCTTCCTCTTTGGTGTGCTGTTATAAACGGAGCTAGAAGGATTTTTGGTATGCTGCAGAATGTCATTGGGTAAGCTTGAATTGGGTTCCTTCCAAGTTGTTTTTGGTGTGCTGTTGTGTAACTAATAGGTTGTATTTGCCACTGATATTGGGTTACTACTATTGTTGTTGGGCAAGAGATGGGATTTTTTTTGGATAATTTACAGGTTATTACTCGTATTATAATTGGGGTCTGTTTTGGATAATTTACAAGCTATTCATATGTCATATCTTCGTTGTGAACTTAGCTGACAAATGGGGTAACTTGGGTAACTTTGACTAGATATCTTGATCGGGTGAACTTAGCTGACAAATGGTCCAAGTATCTTTCTTTCGTCGATGAACGGACATATACCAGGTGGTGAATGTTGGTTTCTGGCATGTGATTCTGATTCCTCACGGATAAGAGAAAGATCAGACACAGAGAATCGTGTATTTTATGGCCTATCTTCATTGTTTGGTTGGTTGGTTGATAGGTTGTTTGAGTTGTATGTATATAGCCAATAGCCATCCAATAATCGGCAACTCATGGCTCAAGCTCTCAAACATATAGTACTTATAGGGTATCCGTTAAGAACTGAGTATTTGTGGGTTCGGTTCTGAGACTAAAACTAATAACTCTGAACTCAAAATCGACAAGACCATAACCGTTTTATAATAGGGTTCTGTTTTGGGACCCGACCCGTTGACAACCCTAGTTACAAAAGGTTGTCCTTTGGTGAGACTGTTCTTGTGATAGAACAAAGATAAAGAAACCAGAAATGAGAAAAACAAGGAAGAGTTGGTCGTTAAACCTACGAAAAAAAAAGAGGAAAAGGGTATAAATTTGGAACAAATATTTTAAGAAAATGGTAGAAGAGCCTTTTTATAATCTCTCTTTTAGGAAAAGGATAATGTGGTCATAAAATATTTATTATTATGTTGGCATATCTATTAGTTAAAAAATGGCCACTTAACAGAAGGGAGGTGAGTGTGACCTCCCTCCCTCCAAATATCGAGAGAACAAAGTGGTGTTTCTAAAAAAAGGAAGAGAAGTAAGTGTTATTACCGCATACCTCAAGGGAGGTAAGTATAATTTTCTCAAAGAATTATGAATTTTATGAAGATGGGACCCACCTAGCCCCCAAGACAACCTGTACTTGGCTGTCAGAATAGTGCCATCACCAGTTGTAATGGAAGTATCCTCTAACATCCATCAGAATGTGATCGGATGCCGACGGCTTCTGTTCTCTTAATTTTAAGAAAATTCTCGAAACAAAAGATCTTTAGATAAATATTATTATAAAAGTGTATTTAAAATATTATTTCAAAATTAGACAAGAAAATATCTACATCATCAACCGTCACCCTATCAACATGTCAATCTCAGCCGTCCATCAAATAACTCTCGCCCTCACCAAGTAACATCATAGAAATATAAATACGACAAAGAACCCTTTAATTGTTCCACTGATTACAATCCATCGCTCGATAGATTTCTATCCATGAAGATACAAAGTGATTTGATCTAACGGTTGAAATTCAAACACGGCATATCATTTAAGGGTTATACACGGCTCAATTCAAATGGATACAGGATAGGGTTTGATCTGTTTATTAACGGAATGGGAAGTCATGGAATTGAATCCAACCCGTCAATAAATAAGTTAAACCCATCTTATATGTTTATATTTTTATTTAATTAATTATTTTAAAATATAATAATAATAATTTTAAATTGGTAAAAAATACCTAAACCGAAATCCAAATTCTAAATGAAGCTATAAAATCCAAAAACAGCAAAGGGACAACCCTAACGGAAATTTATTGTGTTTCCTAAAGTGAAGGTTGTGTAATCTCGTTTGGGGGGCATTATGTTTGCTCCGTTGCTAAGCTTCCAAATATAATTCATCGAAATGGCTAAACAAAAGATCGTGTATTTCTCAAGCGTGCAACCCCCAAAAATAACTTCTCAGGCGTTGTGCCCAATAGTGTTTTGAACCATGTTGATCAACATAACTTTGCTTCAGAAAGAGAGACTTAGCACAATATTAATATTGTCAATGCAGAATTTGTGATGCTTGATCAACTTTAAGTTGTCGATCGGGATCGAGTTGCTTAAAGAGGCGTAAATTATGTAAGCACGTGACGACGTCACGTGTTGGTTACTTCTGCACTGTCCGGAGTTGGATAAGGTCTTGTAGGCACACAGGGCGTCCCAACTGTCCACTTAAACCATCGTGCAGCCGTTCGGACGGCGCTACACTTATGCTCGACAAACATAAAAAATAAGATTGAGAAAGGAAAGAGTCAGTATAGAGAAGTACACATATTTTTTACGTGGTTCAACAATATGCCTGGTCCAAGAGAGTTACCTCATAGAAGGTTTTTTTCCACTATTAAAAAACATTCATGGAATACAATGAATACCCAAATCATATAGGGACAAAGAAGAAAATGAGAGGAAGAAATAGAGAGATGGAAAGAAAGAAATGCTTCCTTTTGTAGTGTTTTTTCAGAGCATTTCTCATCCTCAAGATTTTTTTCCTATCCCTTATTTTGTGTTGAAGTGGTCATTTTATAGCCTTGTCTTTACTTGGTCTCCAAGTAAACTTGGCCTAGAAATCTTAAGTGAGAGTTGATATGTGGATGGTGAGTCACCATGTAAATATCTGATAGAATGTGAGTCACATGTAGATATTTTATGAGAAATATCTGATGTAGGTGAGTCACATGTAGATAGATTATATGAAAAATAATTAATTGAAGGTGAGTCACGTGTAGATAGTTCATAACGGTCGAGTTGGACCGGGTAAGACTTGGTTGGACCAGTTAGACCGGATTGGACCAAGTCAGACCAAATTGGACCGGGTTGGACTAGTTAGGGGCGGGTCGAATCGAATTGAACCAAGTTGGACCGAATTTGACCGGTTGGTCTGGGTTAGACCAGGTCAAAACCGGGTCGAGTGATCCATTAAACCCATGGTCCATAGATCAAGCAGGTGATACATGGCTGCT
>JAUPMG010000010.1:3557459-3579145 GCA_031762675.1 Pachysandra terminalis
TTTTACGGTTTTACCATGACATATGTAAATTCCTTGGATAATACGTGAATGGCACTTATTCAATCAGGTTGAACGGAGATCAGAAAAATCCATCACAGCATCAACCTCCACTCTCCTCGCTTCGAATCAAAGATCTCCACAAACTCTATTTATGTCTTTTTTCTAAACGAAGAGAGAGAGAAACACAGAGGTAGAGAGAGAGAGAGAGAAGCTGAAAGAGAGAAGCAAACAGAAGCGCATTGAAAGGAACGAAGAAAAGGGAGAGAAGAAGAAGCCAAGATTAAGGAGAGTGAAAATGTCGTGGCAAACTTACGTCGATGAGCATCTGATGTGCGATATCGACGGTAACGTTCTCTCCTCGGCGGCCATCGTCGGACACGATGGAAGCGTTTGGGCTCAGAGCGCTTCGTTTCCTCAGGTTTACTCCATTTTCGTTTTGTTTATTCTTAGTTCTGGAGTTTCATCTGATCTGGTTTGGTTATGTTTGCTTTGTGATTGATTTGATCTGTTAGAATAGATATCTAATTTCCTATGAGTTTGATTTTGTTTTATATTGTTCTGTTATTGAATATCTAATTGATCATTTTGGTGTTTGCTTTGCAATTGATTTCATCTGGTCTAGTTATGGTTGTCTCATTTCGTCTATTGCGGAATTGAGTGAATGCATCGGTTGCTGGCAGATAGATCTGTTTGGTTTATGGAGTTACATCGACTGGCAGTGTAACTTGATTTCATTTTTCTGTTAGCTCGATTTATCTGTTTGTTAATTTTTGATTGAATTGAATGTAATGAAATGATTAATGAACACACTGTTTGAATTGGATCGTCTGGATCATTATGAATACGAGTTTGATGAAATGGTACTTGATTGATATGACCTCGGGTTCATTTTATAAGAGATCTGTTTTCTATTTTGGATTCAACTTTGGAGATTCTTTGGAGTTTTTATATCAAACGTGTTTTGGTTGTTGAGTCTATGAAATGTCGCTTCACTTGAAGTATCCTCAATTGCCATTCTGTATTTTGGATTTTCGATGATGATTTAGATTAAGGTCACAAACATGTTTCGAATTTTAAACCTATGATTTTTTATCGGGAATAATTTCAATTCTTTTTGTTAGTGTTTGTGTTTCATTTTCAAATTTAGCACAGTGGTTATTTTTGGGAAAATTTTTAATTTTTTGTTGGTTCTTTTATTCTAGTTTTTAATCTTTATGATTGTGGTAATGTTTGTAGAACATGTTTATGTTGTCATGCTCTGTTTGTGCTTAAGGTTTCATAGTGATTGGATTATGCTTGTTTGATTAGAATTATTTAAATTTGAACTTTTTACTCTTCTATCTCATAATTTAATATCATTTGGTATCTAGAGTACCAGTTGTGCCGAAGTATGATCACGAGATTCAGTTCTTTAGAACTTTCCAATGCTCGTTTTAGAACTTTCCAATGCTCATTTTAGAACTTTCTGATACTCATTTTATAAATCATAATTGTCCTACAAGACATTGATAAATGATCAGAAAGGAAACAAAGTTTGAATATTCTATCCTTTCGTGTGCGGAATTTCTGAGGTTGTTTTTCTGATGTCACCGAAATATAATGTAAATAAGTGTAAAAGATGTGAAATAGTGGTAATATTGACTTATTTTATTTCTGTGCATCCCGATATTGTATTGCTGTATTATGTGACCTATTGGATACATAGTGTAAAGTATCGGCCGATCCAAAGCAAGATTGGCTTGGGACGAGTCGTGATCCCAAGCCGATCCCTAATTTATTAAATATTCTCTGACTCGGTCCGAAACCGAGTCAGATGGTTCTATCCGAACCATTTGACTCGGTTTCCGACGAGTCAGATTGGACGATCCCAAGCACAAAGTAAAAAACTTGCTGACCGTGTGACTCAAATCCATGATCATAAGATTAAAAGCTTTGCACTCTACCAACTAAGCTGAACGGTTATGTTGTAAATCTGTAACTGATTAATATATTAATAGAAATATGATATGATATGGCCAACAAAGAGTAAAAACACGCTGAACAAGGGGATCGAACCCACGACCACATGGTTAAGCGCCTTGTGCTCTACCAACCAAGCTAGACGATCATATTGCAATTCGTTAACTGATTAATATATTAATAGAAATCTAAATTGCCTGGACCATGTTTTGGATCAACCAATACTGAGTTTAAACTCCATGATGGGATATGATATCATTTCTTTAGCAATCAATAATTTTTAATTGGTCTTTTCTCCTTTTGTACTTTATTTGCAGTTTAAGCCTGAGGAGATCACTGGAATTATGAATGATTTTAATGAACCGGGCTACCTTTGCCCCTACTGGCTTATACCTTGCTGGTACGAAGTACATGGTGATTCAAGGAGAGCCTGGAGCTGTTATCCGTGGGAAGAAGGTGACATTTTTACATTTCTACCCAACCTTTCCATATTTTCCGAACTCATAGATGATTAAATAAAATATTGCTTTTGAACCTCAATGTCCATCAAATCATGCTCATGCAACTTTCTATTAGTATGCACTTTTGAATTAATATTCCCTCAAGAGTATATCTGTGCCCATCAGTTTTCATTCTATGTAACTGTATCTGACATGGGTATACATTCGCTGTCAAAGTTTTATAGCTTCTCTAAGGAATTACTTATGTCAATCTGTTACATGCAGATAAGCATATTTGATTAATACATGTGCTCCAATGCATGCTCAGGTTTATGAAATTAAATCCAGTTTAATACTTCTTGTTGGATATATTGAATGGGTCGATCATGTTGGCCCACTTGGATTGGCCGACCTGGATCCCCATACATGGGACGTCCATACGAGGCCTGTGCCCTAGTTTGTGAGACTCTCTCCTATTGTTTAGGAGATTGAGTCAAAGTAGGAGTCGAGTTGAGTCTTCTATATTTAGAAGACTCCTAGCCCCCTAGTTGCTTCACACGTGAGATCCACTATTCTCTCCTTCCCTCCCTCCCTCTCTCTCTCCATCTTTTCTTCTTCTAGAGATCTGGTTGCTTCTAGGGCTCTCTCTCTCTCTCTCTCTCTCTCTCTCTCTCTCTCTAGATCTGGTTGCTTCTAGGGTTCCATACTAACAGCCCGTGGTCAATCGAGTTTGGGCATCCTTGTGTGGTTCTAGTAATCACACATATACCGATATGAGACGACCTCCTATTCGATAGAGATCTTCTGCTGAAGATCTGGGTTCGTCTACAAAGAGGTATGTGATCCAATTCGTCTAAAACCTTCACTTCTGAAGACTCGATTGATTCAGCTAATGTATGGAAAAAGATGTGTTTAAACCACATTCATAGATTTATATATGTTCAATTGCTGAATTCTTTTAAATCCAATGTCATGATAATAAATTTTCTTTCATATAATATTTTTCTAAGCTTTATAACAATTTTGCCTCTTCCCTTGCTTTAATCGTATGTTTGATGACATCCATACCATTGTGGCCTCCATCTATAGTACTATTCCCGCTTCTACATTTTTGCATGTCACCTAGTGATGATATGAAACCTAACATTCTATTTTTCATCTTTCCATTCCTTCTGAATTAGAAGCTTTATATAGTTTTGTTGGATTTCTGTCAACAGCCAAGCACTCGACGCATGCATTAACCTCATTTTATGTATGAACCAAATAATAACTGCACCTTGTGAAGTGTCCCCAACAATTAGCTTCTTTGTGAAGACCATGAGATGCAGTGATTTCTACATGCATGTAAAAACACCCAATAAGGCCCGTGTATCTTTTGTTTTGCTTTTTATCAAATCCTTTCTAAGGATTCTCAGACCTCACCAACTAGGTTCATCTAATAGACTGTTGGACGCCACTCCAGATACCTCCCATGCAAATGCACATTATCCTGATTTCTGTGTTCGAAGAGTTTCTATTAACAAATGAGAACTGAATTCTAAACCGTATGAGAAACTCCGTCATCAATAACGTTCAAGCTGGCTTCTTTGAATATTGGTGTCTATGAGAGACAATATCAAGGAAAATGTCTGCTATGCAACAAAAAGAGTCCCAAGACCAGGAATTACATAAGCATCTGACCGCACTCATTGCATAAGGGCACATTAGATCTTGTTTTCTTGTTTTTTTTTTTTGATAACCGGGGTGTCCGGGCCAGCTTACGCGCACCACGACTAATCCCTGGGGCACATTAGATCTTGTTGAAAAAGAGAAGTGAACCTGCATTTGATTTGTGTGTTTACAGAGCCTTTGACCCTGTTTTCCGTTATCCCATCTAGAAGTTGAGCTTTTTGCTTGTGGTAGCTTTTAGCTTTCTAGAACTATGAGTATCCAAGTTTAGTTTTTGGTGATTGGAACGATTTTTTATTTTTTTTTAACAACATTGGGTTCTTATTCTACTGAATTACTGGTAAATAGTTCGATCAAAATGGGTTGTCACCATGATCATGTACGGTTTATCATTTGACAACATTTTGTTATTTAGTAAATAACCAATGAAAAGATCTGCCTAAATGTGTTCTCCCGTCGGACATCCCCTCAAAAGAGGGGTGGGGTGGGTGGGGTGGGGAGGGGAGGGTTTGGGTTTCGATTCCGTGTCTCCCCTATGGGGGGAGTGGTCGAGTGACCACCAGCACGGAGATACCAAAAATAAGATGTGCCTAAATGTGCTGAAGAGTAATGGGAATATATTCCATATTCGTTTTGAGTCATCATTTGCCAGCTTTTATATCGACTTGCTTCTGTATGAATTTGCAGGGATCAGGTGGTGTCACTATAAAGAAGACTAACCAAGCACTGATTTTTGGTGTTTATGAGGATCCCTTGACTCCAGGACAGTGCAACATGATTGTGGAGAGGTTGGGGGATTACCTTATTGATCAAGGCCTGTAGGTTTGGCCTTCATATTCATGATTCTCTCCTTGTTTTTTTCTTGCTTTGTTTTGTTGGGTTCTAAGTTTGCCTCTTCTTCTTTCCTTCTAATGCCATGAATTTGGCAATGGAGTTGCAGCCAATACCCGTGTGAACAAACAACCATTTGATATTTTGTTAGGTTTGTATTGATCTCATCTCACATCCTTTCCATTTTTCTGGATTTGTGTATTCCCTCCCCACCGTTATTACTGTATTTCCAATTCAGTTGATCATTGAAGTTTTGCTGGTACTTGTATTTCATCACATGCCTTGTCCCAAATTCTTAAGGCTGTGTTTGGAACCTTAGATTTTAAAAGAACAGTAAAAAAAAAAAGAAAAAGGTAATAAATGAAATGAGAGTAAAGAAAAGAAGGTTGGAATGTTGGAGAGTGCTTTACACTTTTCTTTCCTTTCAAAATTCCTCTCTTTTAATTATGTGAAATTCAAGAATGAGGTGGCCTTACGACTTCCAAATTAAAAGATTGGCCTGAGGCATCACAAGTTGGGATCGGCTTACCTAGAACGAAATGTCCGGCCCAAACATCCGAGTCAACAGAAAGTGACTACACCTTTTATTTTATTTGATTGTATTTCTCTTCTACCTGAAAGGGTTAGATACCTGGAATCCAATTTATCTTTGTTTGATTATATTCCTACCCAAAAGTAGGCCTGTCAACGAGCCGAGTCAGGCTCGGCTCGTATGATCTAATTAGGCTCATGAGTCTGAATCTAAAAAAAGGCTCATTATTTTAACGAGTTTAAGCTGAATTTGGGTAGATTTGGCATAGTTAAAGCTCGGCTAGGTTTTTATATGAGATTATACGTCATATTTTTGTATCTTATATTATGTATTAATATTAAACACAAATGTTAAAATACTGTATTAGATATAGTAATAATTATCAATTATCAATTATAATATTAATGTATTTGTACTAGTCTAAGTTTTTTTACTCGTCGAGCTTTTACAAACCTGATCCGAGTTGGGCAAAGTTCGGCTCAACTCGGAACCTAAATTATTTTAATAAGCTTGGGCCTTTCTAAAGATTTACGAGCCTGAACTGAGCTGGGCAAAACTCGGTTCTAATCGCTTACAGCCCTACCCAAAAGAACTGATACTGGAATATTTTGGTACTATAACTCCCCCCCTCCCCCTCCCCCTCCTCTTACATACAAATGGACGTAGAGCTTCTTAATCCTGTGGATTTTGTGTAGAGGGTCTTGGTTTGATTCCGTCACTTCAGGGATAAGTGGTTAAGTGACCATTAATACATAAACTAAAAGATAAAAATAGTACATTGATCATTTTAACGTATATCCTTCACTTGACATATTGATTATTTTAACGTCTATCATGTCTAGATAATATAACATAAAATCATTTGATTATTTGAAAGTAACAAGATATTTTAGTTTTTTTTTTTTTTTTTTTTTTTTAATTATAGGTAGTTTTCCCATATTAGAGAGAGCCTATTAAAATTTATATAAAGACTAAAATATCCTTTTAGAACTTGAAATAAGCAGAAAACATATGCAAACATTTTAGTCTTTATATGCTATTTACACCCAATTTTTCAATTAGGATATAACAAGATTAGTGATGTATTTTTAGCAAATCCCTCCTGCAGCAATTCCTGGCTAATAGAGAGGATGGTTTGGTAGTTTGGATAAAAGAAGAGGGAGAAAGTAGTAAATTGAAGTAAAGACGGACGTGAGGGGCATTTATTCAATCGGCTTAAATGCTTCTCTATTTATTCATTTATATATTCCTCTGTTTCAGATTTCGTTGTTTAGACGCTATTACTACTCTCTCTCTCTGTCTCTCAGACACAGTACACCGAACAGAAAAGTAGAGAAGAAGATCGAAGAGGAAAAAGAAATTCTGAAACGATGTCGTGGCAAACTTACGTCGATGATCATTTGATGTGCGACATCGAAGGAAATCACCTCACGGCCGCTGCGATCATAGGTCACGACGGCAGCGTTTGGGCCCAGAGCGAGTCCTTCCCTCAGGTTCTGATTCTTTTTTTTAGCTTTTGATTCTGATTAGATCTGGAAATGAAGTTTGGATTTCTGGGTATTGTTGATTGTTGATGGGTTTGATTCGTTGTTGGTTTTTCTTTTGTGGGTATTGTTGATTACTGATGGATTTGAGCTTGATTCATTATATCCGATTCAAGTTGAATATATTTGCTTAATTCGATTGCTGATTCCATCTAAAACATCCGTTCGCCGTTTTCATTATACTTTATTTTCCATGTTGAGTTGGAACTCGAGCTGTTTCGATCTAATTAATCTGCCAATCATGCCGTGTACTACTCTTTGTTGATTTTTAGTTGTAGTTTGTTTGGTTGAATCTGGATTTGATTTCTGTTTGTTTAAAGAAATTGGATTCTAGAAGTTGGTATGTTTCTCGTGCTTCAAAATCATGCTAAGATGGATCTCTGGAACATGCTGTGTTGTGGGAATAATGTACAGAATCCCATTTTGGGTACGCTAATTTTCTGTGAATGTAGTTCGGTAGTTGGTCTGGATTTTCTGTTGTCATTGTCAGTTCATCACCATTTTCGATCACCTTGTTGATATGGTATGTAAACAAGATTTAGCTAATGGCTGGAGCCGGTCTTTGTGCTACTACATGAAATCAGTGCACTAGATTGTAGCTTTCTGACGACTCAAGACATGCATCACAAATTCACTATTAGAATGGCATGGCTGTTTCCCCTCCTTCATATGTGGGATGGCTTTCTTCATGATTTGGTATGGGTTTAGAACAATCAAAACCTTGGGGCTTCCTATGATGACATGGTGTTTTCAAGTTTAGTGCATTTTAATTTGAACTTCGTTACGTATTATTGTGAACTTTTGTAATTCCTTTCAAAGTTATTTTTATGTAGCCGTAGGATGTCTTGTGTGGTTGCAACAAACAGGAGTTCCGTGCTGCACATTTCCTTGGAACTGCACAAGACAACCATGCGTGTTATCTATGGTTAGGCATGTCAATGGATTAGATCATGATCCAAAATTGATCCAAATCCGATCCGAAAAAAGCGGATTTAGTAAGGGATTTCCGATCCTATAATCCAATAAGATATGATCCGTGATTCGATTCAATAAGAGTCGGATCCGATTCCATTTGTGTACATATATAAATATATAAAATGTATATTACAGATATACATATGTAATAATGGGAAATTAATGGGGAAAAAAACTTTAATTCATGACCAGATGCATAGGCTCACTACTAAATGATGGGGAAAAAGAATTAACGATAGGGAGTAAAAAAAAAAACATGTTGATGGATAGTTAATCGAACACTTGTATATACCTCAAAATGTATGTGGAAGTTACTCGTACCTGTTTCCCTTTATTGTTGATGAACTCGGATTCATTGTTTTTATATTTTTGGTGTAGTTTAAGCCTGAAGAAATAACTGGCATTATGAATGATTTTGCGGAACCTGGATCACTTGCACCAACTGGATTGTTCCTTGGAGGCACAAAGTATATGGTGATCCAAGGCGAACCTGGGGCTGTCATTCGAGGGAAGAAGGTGATGACTTCACATCCTATACTGGTCCATATGCATGCATGCTCATACAAAAAGAATTTTACTTATTTGTGCTAGTTTTGTCAATTCTGAAATGTCCAATTACATAAGATGTCTAATGGACTTTCAAGGCTCAAAATTTGATCTATTCGTAGTAAATGAAACAACCATTAAAGAGCTTTCATATTGCATATTCAAATTAAAGGCTTTAGTGATGTGGCTTCTACTAAGAATCAATCATATGAATGATTAATACTTTTTGTTGGTTGACGTGGAACCCCAACCCCACTTAGTGGGGACAAGGTAAGCCCCAGATACATGACTCCACCCGCAAGGACCATATATCAGGTAAGCCCGGGGGCTCAAACCTGGGACCTCCAGTTCCTGAGCTGAAGACCCTGCCATTTGAGCTAATACTTAATAGAGAACAAAATTAATTTGCTGCAAGGCACAAATACAAGAATCCAACTTTGTTTCAGAGTTTCATCTTGGTGGGACCTTTAACGCAAAGGGAACATGTTAGATATTTCGAATAAATATTAATTAGCGATAACATCAGGCATATGTTTATATGTTACTTCTTGGAGATATGACTTTATGAAACCCATACTTCTTTTAGAATCTTTTGTTTGAGAAGGCTTGGGATCCTATGATAATTGTTAATTATTATCCTTTATGTTTGGAAAGAAAGAGATCTGAGATCGTATTACTGTTGACAATAACCATTTTTCGTTCTTATTTGTTCATAAACAGTTTATGGACCAAACTTGCGTGTTAAACCTCTCTATAACTTGTCTCTCAGGGCTCTGGTGGTGTTACCATCAAGAAGACCAATCTGGCATTGATCATCGGCATCTATGATGAACCACTGACTCCCGGCCAGTGCAACATTATTGTTGAGAGGCTTGGTGACTATCTCATTGATCAGGGTCTTTAGTCTCTTTGGTATATCTTCTTGTTTCATGGAATTCTTTCGGTTTCTTCGCAAGCTTGCACCTACCTAACTGATATTGCAATGATCATGTGGTGAAATAGTATTTCGGTATTTGAGGGTCTGGAGTGTATGGCTAGGAAGGGGTTTCGTACTATTAAGGCGATAGTTATGATATCTACTTGTGTTTTAAACTGTTTGTCTATGTATTATTCTCCCCTTGGAAGGGATTATGGGATTATCAAAGAGGAATGAGATATACCTATCTATCAATGTCTTTTCTATTATGGATTTTTGGGTATTATTGATTGTAATGAATGTGTTATAGATTGATCTTGTTCTCATTTTATTTATATACTGGTTGTTGGCTTGTATCTGTTATTGTGTTTGCTGAAGCTGCTACCATCTATCTGCTGCTGCATTCTAATGACTGCAACTTACTAAGCTGGTTTAGGCGTCTAATCGGTCAAAACGATCCTTGTTTATTTTGAACTCAGTGTAATAGCAGACTGCAACCATCTGGAGTAGGTTTATTAGTTGTATTCTGAACCTTCACAAGTTGCAATATGAGGTAAACATTGATATGAGCAGCAGCCAGTTCCACACCCATGCAGTTATCTGTTTTGAAAAGGCCATCAGCTTACAAAAAGATTTCAAGTATAGGGTTTATGATCTTGGCCTAGGCATTTTGGCACTCAGTGTGCAACTTAGGTCGATTAAACCCAAAACTGAACCGATCCAAACCAAACCGACTTTGGTTTGGTTTTGGCTTTCAAATTGTAAAACCGAATTAGATCGTTTTGGGTTGAAGCCTCAGTTACCAAACCGGAACCTGAACTCTAGTATATAGTTTAAACTGAACCGATTTTACCGTTATAATTAATATATTTATATATATGGAACTTCTGTTTTATATATATATATAATGTAATTCTAAAATACATTGTCCTAACCTGACCTAACCAGTTCCAAACCAAACCGAAATTGCAATATGAGTTGGTTTGGTTTGGGTTTAGGGTTTTCCATTTCAATTTGGTCCATTTTCGGGTTGGGAAGTTCGGTTCTCAATTCATTTTGATTTGGTTTTGGGTTAACCTTTACGAATGTTGGTTTGGTCCTGGGTTGATGTCAAACCGAACCGAGTTACACCCATAACTTCAACCATACACATTACACTGAGGACGAGATGGACCACCATACAGGACTCCACAGCCCACTTGCACTCGTGAGTACCCAGTACTTCGGCAGAGTAACAATTTGAGGATCTGCAACACTGCATAGTTCAAATCAATATATGCTCAAGATGTACAGATCATTAATTTAAAATCTTCCATTCTTTCTCCACTGATATCCATTGATACAAAACTAGTGGCAGATCATCCTACAAAATACAACTGAGATTACAATACACAATTTACGTAATTTGCAGTACTGCTTCTTCCTCTCCTCTTCGTAGAAAGACGACTCGGCATGCTTCAGATACTGGGCATCTCTGAGCAATGCTGGGTGTCAAAATAGCAAGAGAAACCCCATAAGCAAGCACAGGCGTTTCCATACAGAAATACCATTCTTTATAGAGTAAGAAGTTAAAGAATTTGAAGATGTCACATTATTATTTGCAGTAGTTGTGTTGCTCCTGTTTGAAAATTCAAAAAGCAAATTAAAGTCAAGAAATTCAACACAATGAAAAGACAAAAAAGGAAAAGTTTCTTGGAAACAGAAGCATACCCATGTATCATATATAAGCAGCTATCATAGCCTGCACAAAAATATACAGACTTAGTTTGATGATTCATTGGAAGTGGATTCCATTGTAAACCAAGATCTCGTATACAGAAACAAGTTAAAATGGCCGACCGTGTAGCAGAGAAATTTCAAAAGTAGAACAGCTTCACCAAGCTCCAAATACATTTTCCTCATTATGGTTTTTTGATATGTCGTTCTTCCTACAAAAGGTGGCTAGTGCTAAACTGCCCTGCTCCTATGGCTTCATTCAATAATACAAACCACCCCACAGCTTCATTCTTTGTATAAGAGGCGAGCCAGAGCCAAGTTATGGAAAGTACAAAGAAACAAAAAAAGCAAAGAATGCACAACTAAATGGTAGGAATCCTCTGTGCTCTAAGTTATCTTTATGTGCCAAGCAGAGACCTAACTATCTCCAAGGAGGTACGACATAGTGTTTAAACTCAGTATTGAATCGGGAATCTTCCCAGTCCGATACCGAGTTGGATCGCCAATCCAAACATGGCCCAATATTTATTTTTTTATTTTTTAAAAAAAAAAATTATAAAAATTTTGAGGAGTGTCAGACGATCCATATTGGATCATCCGATGTGACTCATCTGAAACCGAGTCAGATCATCTGGATCAGACGATATGACTTGGTTTCGGACCGAGTCAAGGGACTTTAGCCATTTTCGGGATTGGCTTGGAATCGCGACTTATCCTGAACCGATCCCGAGTTGTATCGGCCAATACTTAACACTATGAGGTAAGTGGTGCAATCATGGCTATACATCTGTAATGGCCGTTAATGAAAGGGTTATAATCGTCCTCTCAAGCTAGATATTCTGCTACAGAATCAAATATTCTATTAAATTAGTTAGTTCGTAGATCAATACATGCAAAACATGGGCTGGTAGATATTAAATGAAGGAAAAGGCTTCTTTAATGAAGTTCCTAGCAATGTTTCAAAACACTAAGGCGTGAGACAAGGCGTTTCACTTGCCCAAAGCATGTGGCATAAGCCTCATGAGCACACCATTTGAAGATAAACATGTAATAAACTATAAGATATTTATATACAATACAAAACAAATTAAATAACAATTGTAGTCATAACATGATAAGTGACAAAATTAAGAACTAAAATAAAATTAGTACTACTTATCTACTTAACAATGTTAGTTAGTGCCAGTTCGTAATTAAAACCATGGTGTTTCTTAAAAATGAGTATTAAATCATTTTTCTTAAAACTGGGAAAATTCAGCCTAGCTAATGAGGCCTACGCCTTATGTCTTGAGGCATATGCCTCACACAAGTCTCATGTCAGTCGTACGCTTTTTTTATGCCTCAAGACATAAGACTCACGCCTCATGAGTAAGGTGCGCTTCGAGGTGTTTTTGTAATGCCTTGCCTTGAGGCGCGGCCTCAAGGCTCATGCCTCAAACGCCTGAAAACTAAATGGAGCTGGTATAGGTAAGTGTCCAAGAAGACAGGCCCTACTAAGAGAGGAATTACAACTGGAAGGAAAAAAAAAGGTGGAACCCTGCATACTTACTTGGGTTCTTGTTAGTCTTCACTCCTGCACCTCCAAAGCTGCATGCTACATCAGTAGCTCCATTTTGGTGGTAATAACTATTAAATGCAAATGAGGCATGGGAAACTAGAGTATCCGGCTGATAACAAGCCTGGCTAGGCTGAATAGCAGAACAGTCCATGTTCCCAGGTCCACAAGCCCAATCTAAAGCATTCTGCAACTCCCCTTCAGAAGCATTCAATGAAGCAATGCACCAGGTTCCATTTGAACTGGTAATGTTTGCCGTAGTAGTCACGTCCACAGCCCCTCTTCCAGTCAAATCCAGGCTATACACACTTGTTTGGTCTGGATAAAATAGTCCCCAGTTCCTCTCAGACTCCAACCCTGGCTTCCTGTTCTCATTGAACAATGAAAAGACATACACATCGAGCTCCTGTCCAGGCTTTGCAGGAGTTCCTGTATCATTGATAACATGGCGAATCAGATTGGTATTATATGTCTGGGCATTATCTGGTGTTGCCGCTGTCTCCTTTGGTGATCCCTTGGAAGGCCATCCTGTCTCAGTTACCATGATTTTAATGGTTCTGAAATTTAGGGCCATTAGTGCAAAATAAAGAGCATCAATCTGGGCATCAAACATGTTCGTATACAGCAAACCAGTGTTTGGATCAATAACTTCTGACGATGACTCAAATAGAGCATAATCAAGAGACACATTGTTAGGGGAATCTCTATAAGCGTAGTAGGGATAAATATCAACCATGAATGGTGAATGATTCTCTGCAAGGAATTCCAGAAGGGGTTTCAAAAAGAAAGCATACTTGCTGTCAAAAGCCCCAGCAGATGGTGGAAATGATCGAGATAAGACACCAAGGGAATGAGTAGTGGAGACTTTAATCTTTTTATGCAGTCCAGCTTTTTTCAAAGCTGTGACAATGTTTTGCATGGTAAGTACAACAAGGACCGAGATGTTAGTGGGACTTTCTGTGACTTCGGCACCAACAGTGATCTGCGTAATCTTTGTGGCTGGGTAGTAGGGGAGGATGTTGTTCTTTAGCCAGGTATCTGCATTCGACTGAAACTGAGAGAACGGCAGTAAATCTGAATTTGCAATCCCAATCATAAGCTCTACTCCGGTGTTGGCAAAGGCCTTGAGAACCTGAATATTAGAGTCATAAATCCTAAGGTATTTAATGTTATGAAGCTGAACCAGTTGAGCTACTTTGTCAGGTGTCGGGAGATCATCAGCATTCCTTCCATAACAGACTCCGACTGTGCTCCCCCTGCAAATGTCTGCTACAGAAATTGATAGGTTTCAGAGCCGGGAAAAGAAAACTTTATAAGTTGAAGAACCATAAGCCTAATGTAGAATGAATAAGGGAGAAAGAAATGATAAGATTAAACTCAGATTTGTTGCTATGACACCCAAGTCATTTGTTACTGTCTTCCAACCCAGTAGTATAAAACTTAGAAGACACAATTTCAATAATGCCAGATAATAAAACAAAGTACAGCCAACCAACGAGTAAAATGTTTAAAAGAAATGCACCTAGAGAAGCTTAGTTTGAACAAAATAGTTCCATGTTTTGGTATTTTAATATTTCAAAGAAATGCACCTAGAGGAGCTTAGTTTGAACATGTTATTGTGCGAAATAATTCCATGTTTTGATACACTAACAAAAAGTAGAATTTACAATTCATGTTCTTCCAAGGCACAAGATTTCTTAATATGAGATGCTCTCTCATCCTAGTGCTCTGACAAAATTGTGTACTTGTAGAACTTGCAGCAGCCGATAATAATACATATAGTAACAATAAACTATGAGTCCGGTAATAAAAGAAAACTACTACTTTTCAGATATAACCCTCAGATCACATGTTTACCCCTAGCTGAATTGTTCGAAGATCATCATATGGACCGAAGTACCTGGATGTTGATTCTAAAATCAGGTTTATGTTGCTTTAAAGACAGAGTTAGACCAAATGAGCCGTGAAGAACATGTTTGCAAATGGATTGCACAATTGAAATTTGAGCCTAAGAACATTTCTGCAAAAAAACTCTACAGTTGATAGACTTACGTAGGAGTGGCAAACTTTGGTCATGGCAAATGAATTATAGCCAGGATTTGAATACATAACTCAACCTGCCAAATTGGTTGAACGTGACAGAGCTAAAGGATCTGGTGAGATATAGTCACATGAACTAGCCTATAATAATAATGTCATGAGCCTGTTCAGAAACATCTCCCTGCCTCAAACTATTTGACGAAGAGTAGATTAATTGAACCAGTATATTATCAGAAGGAAAACTAGTTGAACTGGATCCTTGTCTTTTGCTTTTTCATTGAAAAGGTAGCATGGATATTCTCTTTATAGATTACGAAGCAACATTTGGTGTTCTAAAATTGTAAGGTTCATTACTTGAATCAAATTAAATCAAATCATAAAGAAAACATGTTCCAAGAGAAAAATTGTAAAAATTTTAGAATCACAAGATTCATGTGCAAATTGTAGGATTTGAATTGGGTATCGCACTGTTCAATCAAATTGCAGGGTTCAACCAATGTACAAGGGTCCACTAATCAGTTCAAACTATGGACTGTGATTTCTTTTTATTATTTTTTACTTAAAAAAAAATAAATCCTTTATGTTTTAAGGAACATCTAACCACAAAGTTGTCTTTACTGTCACAATTTCATAATATAGGAAAGAAAGATGATCAAGGTATTGGAATTTCTTTTCTTTTCTTCAAATCCTAGGCTTAAAGATATTCAATTTCCTTGCATTGACAACCATCAAATGGGGCTTGTTTCCTACATACAAAACATATAACATAATAAACTGAATGGAGCTTAGATTACTTCACTTTTCCTGATCCAATATCATGCTAATTTCATTTCATGATGTATAGTGAAGATGATTTAAATAAATTGTCCATTGAATAGAATAATAACCCTATTCGAGGAATGTGATTTTTATAGTGTATAGGTTCTTCTTCTTCCTTTTTTTTCCTTGAGGGTTGATGGGTGCAGGGAATTAGAAAAACATTCATATTAGCAATAGTGCAGATTGTTAGATCCGGTTTTAACAATTTAATCAATTTAAATTATTATTAGATTAATTATCTTATAGTAAGCATAATAAAATAAGAACACAGGCAATTTTTACGAGGTTCGGTTTAACCCTACTGTTCGGGGCCACGCCCAGTTATTGAACAATCCACTAAGATAACAAGATTACAAACACTAATCGGACTTGCACAAAATAAAGACTCCCTCTTGCTTTCTGTCGCCGCTGTGTTGAATCTTCTTCTTGAATCCGTTCAGCGAGCATCACTCGTCTTCAATGTCTGCATACTTGAACTCCCTTCATTCTGCAGGTTGTCTTCTCCCGAAGAACGTACCGTCTTCTCCCGGGGACTCCAAGTTCTTCTCCCGAAGAACGATTAACATAAACCCTTAAAATATTGTTCTTGAACACCAAAGGAGTTGAACAACTCGGATCTGTTCAAAGATTAATATAGAGCAACAAGCAGATCTGCTTCAAACCTCGGATGAAGATGGAAATACCAATGTTGTAACATTTGTTGCAACATTACCTGTACAGAAGATCTTATTTTGTTTACAGAAACAGAAACTCATCCCACGATTTTTAACAGCTCTAATCTTTTTAGAATCTTTCATAAAGATCTTTAACAAATCAGAATCTATTTGTTAAATCACAATCTCCTTAGTCAATCGAAATTCTATTGTATTTAGGAAATCAAAAACGAATCAAATTAAGTCGATTGAGTTCAACTTTAATTAGACTTCTTTCTCTGTTTTAAACAATTGAACAGCTGTACAAAATCTCCAGGAAAATTCTGATTGCTCTCCAAATCTAATTAAGTTGAGATTGATTCCAACTTTAATTAGAAACCAAATCTTAGCTTGAATTTTGAATTTTAACCTTTCTTCAATAAACGATGCCATGTATGCCAACCGAACTAACAATCTCCCCCTTTGGCATTTTTGGCAAAATATCAACTACCCATTCTTCAGCATATTCAGAGAGATGATGACTTTCAAAAAAAAAACAGAAAACATTAAAAATCAGAAAGCAAACGACAATATTCAAGAAACGAATGACTTGACTTTCAAAATACCAAAATTAGAAAGTTAGCAATAATTTCAAGCAATTCAGAAATTCACAAAGTTTAAAACTAAAAGTGTACTACTCCCCATTTTTGGCAAAAATATTGTCAAAAGCAAAAAGCTGCAGATGACCACTAGAAGCTGCCACTTCTAGAAGAATTAGTAGTAGCTTCAGGAGCAGAAGCCGGCACAGAGTCAGAAGAACTAAGTTGAGCGAGGAAGCTCTCAATCTTCTTTACCTTCTGAGTGAGCATCTTCAGATTTAGCTTGACCTCGTGCAATTCGGACTCCAAAAACTCTCATTTTCAACATCTGGTACAACAGGGGACTGAGAATTAGCAGCTTCATCCTTTTGCTCCCCCTGAATATCAAGTACATGCCTTCCCTTAAACAGTTTACGAGAGATCTTCAATGGCTTTCTAGTAGCCTCCAATACTTCAGAACTTTCTTTGACCATCTTTTGAGACATCAGGATCTCAAAAATCAGGAAAGGAAATGGCAAAATGCCATGAGTGGTTTCGGCAGCCGCATGACTAACAATAACCTCAAAAATTTGTTTTCCCAAGTCAAACCTCACACCAGTACCAATCATACACAATAAAGTGGCTAAGTCTCGGAAAACAGAGGCGGTATGTAAGCTAAGGAGCCAGTTAGCCAAGGCAATCTTGTGTAACACCAAATATTTAACACTCAAGTCAGCAGATAGGAAGGAGTTGGTTTCAGGCTATGTGGTAAGTCCATTACCAGTTAAGTCAGCAACGACTTCATCCATATTCAGTTCTAGGTCCAACTCTCGACCTTTATCAGAAAAAAATGAGGGACCGCCATAAAACTTATTAATGAGTGCAGGTGAAAACACAAAAATATGGCCTCTAACATACACTTTGCCAAACCGAGGAGAAAAGGGATTCATGATATCCATATGCAGATTAGCATAGTTACGTGACCACCATTCACGTAACGCATGCATGCCAGCATGCATGGATACATTTCCACATAACCGGCTACAGATTGTCTATGATGAGTCATGGTATCGAGTCATGGTGTTGAGTCATGATGGTTCCGTAAAGATTTGAGTAGTTCATTTGAATGTTTAGCATGATCTTATTCAAATAAAGCATCTGCGATGTTGTTGGTCGTTTCCTAGATAGAAAGGATTATAAGAGATATTTTATTCTCTCCAAAATAGGTTTATTTTGTTTCCTATAATCAAGGGATCATAAGAAGATGTATCTTATCTTCCCAGTAGGTTGTTGATAGGATTTTTTCCTTAAATAGCGTTGCTTATTGAATGAAAAGACTAAGAATTAATCCAATAATCAAATCATAGGAGGAAGGTTTCCTTGAAGCAACCACAATGGCTACTTGTATTTGCATGATTTCAGTTTGAATTGTGCAGGTACCTAACATTGGTATCAGAGCGGAAGATCTCGAGATGGCGGAAGCAACCAGGAATTCAAAAATTGATGAGATGATGGGGTTGCTTAAGGAGACAACAAAAGCACAAGGGAAGATCTTGAAGGAACTAACGCAGCGAGTGGCTGCCATGGACGAGAAAATGGGAGGCTTATCCCTGGGCACGAGCAAGGATAAAGGAGAGAGCTCGGACGGTCGAACCCGAAGGTACCACACAGACGATACCGTGGTGGATAATGAGAGACTGATGCAAGCACGAAGCGCGAAACTGGATTTCCTGAGATTTGACAATAGCGACCCGTCGGGATGGCTGTACAGGGTGGAACAATTTATTTTGTATCAACAGACTTCGCAAACGCAGCGATTACTCGTAGCATCATTCCACCTAGAAGGAAAGGCGCTGCAGTGGTTTAGGTGGATGGAGAAATCAAGTGCGATTGTTTGTTGGGACCAATTCACCAAAGCTCTCCAAATTTGGTTCAGGCCCTCATAGTACGAAGACCCCACAGCAATGTTGTCTAAGTTGAGACAATCTTCTTCGGTTGAGCATTATCAAACTTTATTCAAAGAACTCGCTAATAGGACAGAGGGTCTCAATGAGGCCTTCATGATCAGCTGTTTCATTGGAGGCCTAAAGGAGGAAATCCGCCTAAGTGTTCAAATGATGAAACCAACCTATTTATCTGACGCAATCGGTCTTGCAGGAATGCAGGAGGAAAAGGTTTTATCTCGCAGAAGGCAAACCCGCACAGATCCAACCAAGGTGACAATTGGAGGAACCCAAAGAACCACTTCATTTCCTATCAAACAGCTCACTCAGGTTGAAATGAAGGAAAGGCGAGAAAAAGGACTTTGTTTCAACTGTGATGAAAAGTTTGCTCCAGGACATCGATGCAAGGTACAAAAGCTTCTCCTTATGGAAGGCAGTTGGCCGGAGGTGGAAACTAATGAAGATCGTGAGTAAGAGTTCGTTGAAGATGATTCAACTGGTGATGATACCCTACACTCTGCAGAAATTTCTTTACATGCCATCACAGGTAGTCAAACACCACCAACGATGCGGGTAAGAGGAAGAGTAGGGAGGATAATGGCCACAATACTTGTAGATTCGGGAAGCACTCGTGATTTTTTAAACCCAAAAATAGCCCACAAGGCTGGTCTTAAAATTATAACCGAGGGAAGGGAAGGTTTATGGTGATTGTGGCAAATGGGGATAGAATACCTTGTCAAGAGAGATGTGTAGGCGTAAAATTATGGTTGCAAGGAGTTCCCATTGTAACAGATTTTTTTTTTTTGTTGGGGCTAGGAGGATGTGATGGGGTTCTTGGAGCACAGTGGTTACAAGGTCTAGGACCAATAACCTTGGACTTCAAAAATCTCACTATGGGGTTCAAAATAGGCGAAAAAGATTTTTCACTTAAAGGAGAGGCGGCACAAGAGGCTGAAGTAGTAAATGTTAAAGGTGTAAGGAAGGGGGTCAACAGCTTTATGTTCTTGCAGATTCATAGCCTCAGTACCAAATAGCAGCTAATCGAAGTCCACCCACTGATCCATCCAATTTTGGAGGAATTTAGGGACGCTTTTGAAGAGCTAAGGGGACTACCTCCTCCAAGAGACCTTGATCACCAAATCAATCTAATACCGGGAACCAAACCAGTTAGCGTCCGGCCTTATCACTACCCACATTATCAAAAGGGTGAGATCGAGAAGTTGGTGCATGATTTACTTGAAAATGATGTTGTGCGTCCTAGCCAAAGCCCTTATTCATCTCCGGTACTATTGGTTCGAAAGAACGACAGATCGTGGCGGTTGTGTTGATTACAGGGCACTAAATTGGGAAACTGTCAAGGACAAGTTCCCCATTCCGGTTATTGACGAGCTCTTGGATGAACTGCATGGAGCTACCATTTTTTCCAAGTTAGATCTTCGCTTCGGGTATCATCAATCGGATCCATCCAAACAATGTGCAAAAGACTGCTTTCAAGGCGCACGATGGTCATTACGAATTTCTCGTAATGCCATTCGAATTAACCAATGCGCCTTCCACTTTTCAAAGCCTCATGAACACCATATTTCCCCCATATCTAAGGAGGTTTGTTTTGGTATTTTTCAATGATATCTTAATTTACAACCAATCTTGGCCGAAACATGTGGAGCATTTGCGATCGGTGTTAGGAATTCTACGGGAAAACAAGCTGTTTGCAAAAGAATCTAAATGCCGATTTGGGTGTTCATCCATCGAATATTTGGGTCATATTATCTCAAAACAAGGAGTTGCTGCAGATCCCAATAATATCTTGTGTATGATCAATTGGCCTCGCCCGAAAACCCTTAAGTCACTAAGGGGGTTTCTCGACCGTACCGAATACTATCGCATATTCGTACGTGAGTATAACACAGCATAGCCTCTCACCAACATGCCAAAGAAAGACTCTTTTTTATGGACACCGGAAGCCGTTCAAGCGTTTGAGCAATTAAAGCAAGCCATGGTAAGCTCATTGGTTCTAGCTATGCTGGATTTTCATAAGAGTTTCACGGTGCAATGTGATGCATCGGGAACCGGTATTGGAGCAGTTTTAGCGCAAGACAACCGGCCGATCGCTTTCTTAAGCCATGCGTTGAAAGGTAAATCCTTACACTTGTCCACCTATGAAAAGGAGCTGTTAGCTTTGGTTCTTTTAGTACGGAAATGGCGACCCTATCTATTTGGCAGAAAATTTTTAGTTAAAACAGATCAGCAAAGTCTGAAGTTTTTACTTGAGCAAAAAATCGGCACCCCATCTCAACAATTTTGGGTATCCAAGTTACTTGGGTACGATTTCACCGTGGAATATAGAAGCGGAAAGTTGAACACTGTAGCAGACGCCCTTTCCAGACAAGAGGAGAAAGCTGAAATTCAGGCCATTACTGTTCCACTTACCACATGGCTTGACGAGATCAAAGATGAATCAAATAACAGCCAAGAGATTCGGGATAAGTTAGCACAACTCAAGGACGGAACTCTCGATCCCACCAGGTATATTTCTCATGAGGGCATATTATTTTATAAGGGCCAAATCTTTCTACCAGATCACTCTTCATTGAAAGATAAGGCCCTATCACATTATCATGATAATGCGTTCGGGGGACATGCCAGCTTTCATAAAACATATGTACGGGTAAAGGCCGATTTCTAGTGGGTAGGATTGAAAAGAGAAGTGCGGCAACATGTACGAGAATGTGATGAATGTCAGCAAAATAAAAACAGAAAACGTCGCACCGGCTGGTCTACTCCAACCTCTTCCCATTCCAAATACAATTTGGTCCGACATTTCTAATGGATTTCATGGAGGGACTCCCAAGCTTGTACAACCACGACACAGTCATGGTGGTAGTGGATCAACGCACAAAATGTAATATCCCGAGTAATTAGAAACCTAATCCTTAGGTTATCAGAAGTAATTAGGGAAGTTATATCTTAACTTCATTTGGCGATTAAGTGT
>JAUPMG010000010.1:3579245-3593028 GCA_031762675.1 Pachysandra terminalis
ACAGTTATTACTTGCTGTAAAATTGTCCTCACTTTCTTGATGTGAGATTTGCATGTATTTCATTTAAATAGATTACATTAAAGAGTCCTTGTAGGACTTGACTACATTCAAACATTCAAAAACACAATCAGCAAAATATCTAACACAATCAGATTGAGATCTGATGGTTAACAGCTGTGCTACGTGGAGTATCCTTAACACTCCCAGGCTCTCTCCTCCATTCATTTCCTAAGTGGGGCTTCTATTGAAGGTAAACACATTGCCAAACTTCTTAACTAAAATACAAATGAAATTTTTTCAACCAGCTTACCTTTTCCATAAAAGATAAATGATCAAGGCTTAAAACAAATTCATCGACCAAAATTCTTCACACTTCATCTTGTAATACAAAAACTTTATAAGCTCTGAAGCATCTGCTGTGCTCATTCAAGTTTAAGCTTTTACCAGAACTAAGAAACAATAGAATGTCTTTGTTTAAACTAGAGGTTATTCTCGACATTGTGTGTAAATTACAGTACATTGCCTTGATCCAACCATCACTTAAATAAGATAACTAAGGAAATGGTCAGTGTTTACCCACTTGAACAGAACAACATATTTCAAACTCAAATAGGCATTTAAAGATCATGTAAGTGGGTTAAAGTCCAGGTTTAGTTGGATCCCAATGATAAGCTGGCCAAATCCATTAGACGGTTGAGAAGCAGATCATATCTCCAAGAACCTTTACACCTTCTAAGTGAAGATATGCAAGATAAAATAAATTTCCAGAACATTTCCATGCGCTTGATGAGAGGAAAACTCCATTTTAAGCAGATCATATCTGCATGGAATCTTTAGTTCATATAGCTTTAAGATCTCATACTTACTATTCTTCAAAATGATTCAACCAATTTAGGCTGAATCCTTGAGATTTTCTATGATCCAATTTGATATAGAAAAACTGAATTGAACCATCTATCTCTTATCAAGATTTTCCATTCTTCTTTAATAAGAATCAGAATTGGCAACCATGCTACAATCCAATCCAATGACAAACTCTGCAATGTTTTAGAAATTTCATCAATTGTAGCTTTCAAACTCCATACTGTACATGAAAACACCATATTTTAAACCAAGCGCACCACAAAACTCAATTGCTTTAAGTTTACATACCATGTCACGTCCTTCTTTTTCCCTCTCTTTTTAAAAGAATATCCTTCTATCCATAAAAAATTACTTAATAGCAACTAGGAGCAATAAAACTGTAGAATTCTCAGTATTCAATTATTGTGTAACATTTTTGACATGCGCAAGTACACAGCAGTTCCCTTTCTCTGTATGTTGAAAAGAGCTTAACAACATCCCTGCATAACCCCCCCGGGTGTTTCAAGCCAATGATATGATCATTGCCCAATCAATTTGTTTCCACGTGGGTTTTCATGACTAAGAAATGGGTGGAACATACAAAAGTAGACTTCTTTGTCATATTTGCAAACCTGTAACAATTCATGACAATAGTCATGTCCACAAAGCCACATTTGATTTTATTTTTAACTACATTGTTGTCACGCACAACTTCTTCAGCTGAATTGTCATACATTACTAATGGTGAAATTGTTCACTACAATTGATTGCTCTATGTTGCTGACATAATGCACTACACTCGGGCTATCTAAAATTGACAAAAGAGAATTTTGCTTATTGATTTTTCCCATCACCTTCTATAATGCAAGCTCAAGCATAAAAGCTTATTAAACTAGTGGTTAAGAAGTGTAGATGGCCCAAATGGACTGGCCATATGGACGGTCCACCTCACGCCACTTGTCATCATGCGAAGCATTTGAACAGTACAAGAGGGTAATCTCGAGGGAACACCGTGGGCTAGAGGCCATGGGCAAAGACTCGCTGCTTGGGGCCTGCTCCCAGCAACCTCACTTAAGGAAGCACCCTGGACGCTTAGCCGTCATAACCATTAACGGAAACGTAATGAACTGTTACTTTTTCATCACTACATATACCCTCATTCTCAAGGGCAGACGAATGCATAAGTAAAGAAGTATAATGCCTCTACAAAGCAAAAACCCTTCTCTCGTCCTCTCAGGATCCCTTAGAGTGTGCCCTACCTCTCCTATTAGTCACTGAGCCCCGAACCCACATCACATAAACCACACCTACTTTATTGTCGACTCCACTGGGAAACTCCTTAGATGGTCCCTTGCCACCCCCTGTCGCCTCAGACCTACAAACCGAAAGCCAAGGCGACTCCTCGGTCCCGCAAACAGTAAGGCAAGGCTAACCAGGACAACCCCATCAACTGGAATGCCTACCTAGCGACCCTGCAAGAGTTGCTCAAAGAAATGACATAGCACTCCCGATCATGTCTCACTCCAATAATGAAGCTGAAGTGAGGCGACCTACACCCGAGGCGACTCAAACACCTCTTACCCCCGTTACAGAGGCCAATAATAGGCCTTCCATGTATGATACCATGGAAGATGTACAAGTCGTGTTAGAGCTTACTTTGTTATGGCTGTCAGATCTGGCATCGATGTCCGCCCTCTGTACCCAGTTGAAGTCCTCAAGCACGCATTCTCAGTTGGATACATTAGCCTACCATTCCCCCAGTACAATGGACGCATAAACAACGCCATAGAACACGTTAAACGTTTCACCGACGCCCTCGGCACCCATGCAACCAACAAAGATCTACATTTGCGTGAGTTTTCCAAATCGCTCTCCTGGTACAGCAATCTCCAGCCCGGGTCAGTGCAAACTTGGGACAAAATGACCATCATCTTCATGCAAAAGTTATTTCACGTCGAAGAAAAAATTACCTGTTTGATCTCAATAGGACCTACCAACGAAATGACAAGGGTTGGTCACCTACATCAAAGATTTCGTGACAAGACGCTAGAATGCCACGAACCTATAGCGGAGGAAAAATCGGTACAGTTGTGCATAGGAAGAATGGAGAGAACCTACAAAGCCGTGTTAGAAAACATTGGCATAATAACATTCTGTAAGTTGCTGGAGTCAGCCAAAAAGACCAACATATCTGCAATAAGATCTGATAGTTTCGAGAAGAGAAAAGAGAATCGTTGTCACCGCAATAGAAAGCTCGCCAAAGCAACGAAGTGAGAGGCAACCGAGACGCCCCAGATCAAAATCCTCGCCTCCTCCGCCTTCCCTAGCTTGGGGGAAAAAGCCAATAAAGCAACCAAAGCCGCTGCTATGGCGAGCTTTCCATTTCAACATCAAACTCAAATGAACCCACTCATTGTACTGATATATTCCTGTCAAATACCAACTGTTGAACCCTGAATCCAATTGTTAATAATAGTTTTCAAATCACCAAGGTATGAGGGAAGCCAATTATAGTGTATTGATACTGTAACATTGGATTAAAGCAAAAAAAAAAAGACGTTTAAAAAGTTTGTTCTCTTTTTTGAGTAACTATTAGATATAGGAACCGTGTTATGTTTTCCACAAACAAAGTGCATATATACACATACACTGTCGAAAATAAGAAGATTATGACGTATAACAACAGCTCTATTTAGATCTTTTTCATCTGTAAAATTCAAAAAAACACGTAAAATGGCAGTTCTACTATTTCTAAATTAACGCGTCAAATTAAAATAGCATTTTGCTACCTCTATTAATCTTTTCACATGATTTTTGAATTTTACAGCTAAAATATCTAAACAAAGTCATTGTTAAACATTCTAATCTTCTTATTTTCGACAGTGTATATGTATATGCACTCTGCTTGTGGAAGACGTAACACGGTTCTTATATTTAGTAGCTACTCATAAAAAAGATAACATACTTTTTCAAAGTCCTTTTTTGCTCTAATCAAATATATCAGTACACTGTAACCAACTTTCCTTATATCTTTGTGGTTTGAAAAATTGTTATCAACAATTGGATCAAGGGTTCAACAGTTGATATTTCTACAGTTGGTATTTGAAAAGAATATATCAATACACTGAGTGGGTTCGTTTGAGTTTGATGTTGAAATAGATAGTAGATAATAATTAGTTATAATTTTAGTGCAACTATGCATAGGAAAGGCGATCGAGACGCCCCAAATCAAATTCCTCGCTGCCTCTGCCCTTCTCTAGCTTGGGGACAAAAGCCGATAAAGCAACCACAGGTCCACAACTGCCCCTCTCCTTCGCCGCTATGGCGAGCTTTCGATTGCGGCAACAACAGTTCTCTTCTCGAGACTTTATCAGATATTACTACGGATATGCTGGTCTTTCTGGCCGACTCTAGCAATTTGGTGAATGTTAATATGTTGACGTTCTCTAACACGGCTCTATAGGATTTCCCCATTTTTTCTATGCACAACTGCACTAATTTCTCCTCCATTATAGGTGCGTGGCATTCCAGCGTCTTATCACCAAATATTTTGACGTAGGCGACCAATCCCTCTTCATTTCATTGGTAAGTCATGCTGAGATCAAACATGGTAATCTGTTCTTCGACGTCAAAAAACTTTTGCATGAAACAAGTGGTCATCTCATCCCAGGTGTGCACGGACTTGGATTGGAGATTGTTGTATCAAGAGTATGCACGATTTGAGTGATTTGGAAAACTTATGCAGACACGGGTCTTTGTTGGCTATATGGGCGTCAAACACGTCGATGAAACGGTTAACATGTTCTTTGGCGTTGCCCGTGCGTCCATTGTATTAGGAGAATGACGAACTAGCGTATCCGACTGGGAATGCGAGCTTGAGGACTTCATTCGAGTACGAAGAGCAAACATCCATGCTAAATCTGACAGCCACAGCAAAGTAAGCTCGTTGTTTCTCCAACATTGCATGTACATCTTCTATGGTAAGGTACCCAGAAGGCGTATTATTGGTCTCTTTAACGAGGGTAAGAGGTATTTGAGTCGCCTTAGATGTAGGTTGCCTCACTTCAGCTTCATTATTAGGGCGAGACATAACCTGGAGTGTTGTCATTTCTTTGAGCAGCTCTTGCATGGTTGCCAGGTAGGCATTCTAGTTTATGAGGTCTTCTTAGTTACCCTTACCTCTCGCTGTTTACGGGACAGAGGAGTTGCCTTTGGGGTTGTATGTCTAGGGTGACAGCGAGTGGCAAGGGCGGATCTTGGTTCTGGCTGGCTGTTTTCTTTAGACCTCATGCCATGTAAAGAGTTCCTCAGTGGAGTTAGCAATAATGTAAGTTTGGTTTATGTGATGTGGAGCTGGGCCTCAGCGACTGGTAGGAGGGGCAGAACGCAATCAATGAAACCTGGGAGGACGAGAGAGAGGTTTTCGCTATGTATAGGACTTATACTTCTTCGCGTATGCATCCGTTTGTCTTCGAGAATGAAGGTATATATATAGTAATGGGAAAGTAACAATTTGTTATGTTCTCGTTAATGGTTATGACGACTAGGCGTCTAGGGTCTTCCCTTGAGTAAGGCTACTGGAGGCAGGTCTTGTCCATGGCCTCCATCCCAGAAGACCAAGGTGTTCTCTCGAGATCCCTCTCGTAGGACCAGAAGCTGCTATTCAGATGCTTCACATGGATGGCACGTGGCATGAGATGGACCGTCCATCTGGCCTGTCCATTTGAGCCATGTACTGATGTACAACCACACCTACAAGAAGTTAATATAAACAAATTAACTAAATTATCCCCATTTACTGCATACTATCACCGACACTTTCAAAGTCCCAATCACTTTGATGACTTCCTTCAAACAGATGTGAAAAAAAAGTTGGTACTTTAGTAACGGCAATGCGAGTGCATCCATTAGTGTAATCAAAATCAGCATGATTTGCAACGACTGTGCGTCATAGACTAGTCCCAAATCTACCAATGTCTTGACAGCTTTGGCATCTAGCTTTGATATATCGGCAGGGACTGTCTGGATACGTGGATCTCAGCCACGAGGAAGGCGAAAATAGTGGAGCATATAAATGGAAAGAGAAAGTACTCAGAACTAAGTTAACAAACTAAATGAAAAGAAAATAAAGATATCTTGCAAGAAGCTCAAAGCTAAATGCTGAGCTAAAATCAAAGCAAATGAAGTAGTAATACCGAGAAAGAACTGAAGAATGTGAAATGCATCACAGACCTGCGAAGAACGAGAGAAACACTATTATCATCCACACAGAAATCGCAGATTCAAATCTGAGTCTTCTCGCCATGTCTCCTCCCTCTCTTCCACTACTTTTCTTCTTTCAAAATTCAAATCCTTCTAAGGATTTTATTCTCCTTCACCTTTTGTTCTGGAATTCAAAAATCTGATTATAACGTTTTCTGACTAGCTTTTCCCCTCAACTTTCGCTATTTCTCTGTCCCTCTCTCTCTCTCTCTCTCTCGAGATGAGTGGGAGGAGCAAGTGCTTTCGTACGGTGTACAGAGGTTTTTCTGTTGGTGTCAGCGTTCGAATCGGACTTTAGAGTGTTTTATGAAATCGAGTTTAGTGAAAGGCTAATCGATTCCGGAGCTGACCAGCATGTCTGTCTGAAACTGTGCGTAGTCTATGGTTTAGGCGGGGAGGGTACAAAACTACACTACATGTCACCCCAGAGAAAAAAAATAAAAATAAAAAAAAGCTGGAAACCATTTGTTTCAGGAAACTGTTGGGATATCATATTCAGACTCGCTACTCGCTTAAGTATTTTCTTCTGAGAAAGTGGGCCCCAGTTATATCAAATAGCGAGTGTACAAAAACGCCGAGTAGGGATAGCATATCTCGGTTGTCTCGCGCATTTGGATTTTGGTCTGTTATTCTATTCTTTGATCCTTTTTTTTCTTTTTTTTGTAAGGAAAATTATTATTTTTTGGAAGGAGAAGCCATTCCTTAAAATTCCTAAGAAGCTCTTTATTAGCACTGCTTTCGAGGAACAAAAGATGTTTAGTAAACATTTTTTGAAAAAGCGTTTTCAAATTAAATTGGTGAGAAGTTTGTGTAAAGTAGAAAATGTATATTTAATATATATAAAAAAAAAAAATATATATATATATATATATATATATTTAATAAGAATTTTATTCGTAAAGATAACATGGTTAAAATAGGTATTTAAAAGTTTTAAAAATGATAGTTAAGATCATAAGATATACTTTATTTGTGAAGATAATATGGGTAAAATAAGTATTTTAAAATGTTATAAAGTGGCATATAAGACCATGAAACATATTTGATTAAAACCTTAAATTGATTTTTGCAAACTTGATTTTAAAAGTAAAAAATAATAGTTTCAAAAACCTCAACGTTTGGATGAAAAAATTCGTGAAATTGTTTTTCGCTTGAGTTTATCAAATGCTTATTTATTTATTTAAAGTACTTTTGGACTCAAAAATTCCATTTAAAATTTTTACAAAATGACTAAAGGAGCAATAAGTAGTATTTTTTTTCTTTGGTTTTAACCACGTGGTGTCCCCACCCCCCACATAGGTGTGGGACTAATTCACGTTCAATGTGGGAGCATTAAAGGTAAATCTTTGATCACGAATGCTTCTAGTGAAATTCAAACTCCAAACTTATCTCCAAGGATGCCCACTAGAGGTCAGCTTGCTACCAACTGAGCCACACATCAGTGGTTGCAGGAAGTCTTTACCATTTTAGTCTATAAGACTATAGTTCATCTTATTACGCTAACGTCGGTGCAAACATAATAGATAGGAAGGGAAGGCCCACCATTTTGTCTATTTGATTCTTTTCATTGAGAAAAGAAACTCAATGCTGTCAGTAGGACCATACCAATTTCGGAGCTGCTTTTGGGTTTTAAGTGTTGTAATCCCATTTAGTAAAGCATAAATAAGGTTGAAGTTATCACTTAATTTGGTGACAGAGATATAATTTACCCAAAAAAGAGACATAGGCTCATTATTCCTTTATATCCTGGGTTTAAATCCCTCCTGCTTTTTGGTTTCCCAAGATATCCCCAGGACTATTTCTCCGAGTTATTGTCGGGTGCCGAAGCGGGGATCTCTCCCAACAAGATTTGCTGCTTCCACAAAGACTCGATACCATTTAAGCGACCCGAACCCCTTCCACTCGGGCTAACCTCCGTTGGTTAAAACCCTCCTTCACCAATAAAGAGAGTCGGCTTAATGGCTTCGCCCTCTCTGCCTTCTTGTCTAATTGCTTAATACAGCATACAATATGTTAAGATTATGACTGTGTGTGGACTTGAGTGGAACCCATTAAATGAAAAGGAGAGAGAGGGCGATAAAAGGCAACTCATGCCCATTAGAGAGAGAGAGAGAGAGAAAGGTGGCAACACAAGCCCATGAAAGGGAAAAACGGAATGAGGTCAAATATTTTTGACCGGGCTGAGCCCGGCACGTTTGCGCTGACCCAGGCCCTTTTGATTCCCCGAATTGGTTTTATGGATCTACAAATAGACTAGGCCATATGTGCCGGCCTGGTATGGTAGGCCTTATAGTGCCGTGCCGGGATTGGGAGTCATGGCCCACAACACGGCCCAGTCACAATTGGGCACAAGTCTGATTGGATTTTTAGCCAAACTAAAGGAAGCCCCGTCTGACACGTCACGGCCCAGCACGATAATAATCATGTTGGGCTTAGGGTCCTGAAATCGGACATGATACAGCCTACTAAATAATCGAACCATGTCGTGCCAGCCCGACTTGGCACGATTTGGCCCGTGTCCAAGCACAACACGGCACAATAGCCCTTGTAGTGTTGTGTCGGACTTGGGTCATAGCCCAAGAATGATTGGGCACGGGCCCAATTGGACTTTTAACCAAACTATAGGCAAGGCACGAAGCCTGGCCGGCAAGATAATAATCGTGCCCATGCCATGCTGGGCCTAGAGGGCCTGATATTAGGCACGGAACCGCCCGCTAAATAACCGGGCCGGCATGCGCGGCCCATTTGTACATCCCTACCTGCTGTCAATGAAATCTCTATATACGTGATTCCAAAAGCAATTGGGACTTGATCGTAGTTCGTTTCAAGTAAAGGGGGCAAATTGGTAATCTATCTCAAAGAAGCAAAACCCTAAAACTCTCTTTTGATTAGTAATGCCTATATATATAGAGCCTCCAAAGAAGTGCAAATATTCGTCAGGAAAACCTAGAAAGCCTTTGGACGGACGGAGGCTAGCCTTCTTGCACAATTTTCCTCATCCTTGGATCTAATCTCATCGTATTATTATCTCTGAATCTCGCTCTCTCTCTTTCTTCTTGTTTTTGGAATTTTATTAGAAGAGAAGAAAAAGCAGGGATTGTGTGTATCGGCGTAGTGCTACATATCAATGCACTCTGTTTGCCGAAAGAGTTCCCTGCGACATAGATCGGGGAAGATGGGCAGTTGTGTTATCAGTCTATCTCCATTGATACATCAACAATCATTTTCCCCACATCTCCTTTCCTTCTTTTTATTTTTTTCCTCTTTAAATTCTTATTTAAAAAATAGTATTATAAGATACATTTTAAATCTTTAATGATATTCTATAGAATTTCTATTTTCTTTCTTTTTGGTATTATATTAAGATTTGTGTTAGAAGATATTTACTTTTAATTATTGTCATTTTTTAAATATATATTTTGTAAAGGTAGTTTTAGATAATCTTTTATATCTGCCATTTCAATAATTTGGCCATTCACTATAATATTACCCCAAAAAAAAACATATATTATAAGTTCAAAGGATACTTTCTATCACATGAAAAATGTTTTTGAAGTTAAAACTCGATATAAGTTCAAAATGGATATTTATCAATTTAATTTAACAGTTTTTTTCAGAATAAAATTCATCTAATTTTTGTATTTTCATAAAAATCATAAAAAATAACAAAACTATCTATTATGTTTTTTAAAACCAACTTCAAATGTTTTAAAAAAATTGTAAATTCAACATTTATTTGGATCTACAATTGAGTTCAAATCCATGGATTGTCGCGTGACCAATGGGGGTAAAGAAGTAATCTTCAAATTGATTTCAGGGGTGATGTCTAAGGTCTCTTAGGATTGAACTAGACCCTAAAGGAGCTTGGGAGAGCCCCCCGGTGAATACAAACTAAACTGGTCAAAGCAAAGGAGACGTGTACGAATCTGAAAAGAAACTCATCACCTACCCTACTTCGACCGGGAGCGGATCCTTTGTGGAGGTAATTTCCTGTGGTACTCCTATGGTGTAGAGACAGTCACATGGGGTGAAAATACCATTTCGCCCTGTGAGCCCCACCAAGAGACCAAGAGGGACGAAATGATATTTTCAACCCTCCGGACTGCCTCTACACCACAGGGGATTACTACCCCCACGGGATCCCGTCCCACTTTGACCATCATACATTGCCCACATGAATGTTCATATGTTGCCCACATGAATGTGATTTGGATACGAAATGTTGGAGCTGACCAACCCTAATCCTCCCCTATTGGTTTCCCCCAAGAAAATACCAAACCCACTCCAAACCTAAACCTGATTTACAGATTATCAAACCAGAACCATTGGGGATGGGTGGAAGGGGCTACCTATTTAACCCGCCGCATTGCCATCCCAGTTGGAGAATGGTGATTTTGAGTGACTCATCAAAACTGCAAATCTGCGTGCATAACAACTACCCCCAAAAAAAAAAAGATAAGGGCTTCAAAGGATGTGGTGGAGAATGGTGATTTTGAGTGACTCATCAAATAGAATCTGACTTGTATCCACTTTTTCCATGTCAACCAGTTCTTCCTTATCCTCTCTTTTCTACTTTTCTTGGGACCTACCCATTCTTGGGGTGGGATCTTTGTGAGGTAAATCCTTGTGAGTGCCCTGCGGTGTAGAGACAACACCCAAGGGCGGGGCCCACCAAAACAACACCCAAGGGGCGAAATGATATTCTCGCCCGTGGGTGTTGTCTCTACACCATAGGGCGCTCACAGGAATTTAACACAATATCATTAATGACACCTCTGGGTGTTGTCTCTACACCATAAGGCGCTCACTGGGATTTAACACAATATCATTAATGACGTGGCTTGACCTAGACATGGGCATGGCATCACATAAGCCTTCTGACTTGAGACTTTGAATTAAAAAAGTTTCTTAACAAAATAATGTTCTCTGCATTTAGAGAACATGCCATCTTCTATGGAGAAATAAAAGTATTACTGATTCTTCTGGTTACAAGTCTTTCATCATATAAAGCTAGGACTAATTTTAAAGCTTAAGAATATATCACTAGATGTTGATGGTAGTTTGGGTTAAACACCACCCCCCCATGGGAAATTCCAAATCAAATCTCAAACTGATCATACAATGGTGACCATCTGATCTACTCGGTTTTCATCGAATGGTTCCGATGCTTGCAATCATCCAATCGGGTTGACTTCGTTCCCTAGAAGTGTACCTAGTCACTGGTGGATCCTAATCCTCTATATAGGATTTGAGGTACCAATCCTCAAACAAACAAAACATGGGTCTTAGGGTCCTAAATAATTGTATTTGGACCATAGGTTTATTTCATTCTGTGTTTGGTAAAAAAATTAAGGTAAAGCTACTCAATTTGACCCAAGATAAGGCAAAAAAAACAATGTTAGTTGAAACTTGCAGAAACCATATCCACTAAAAATAGCATCTAAATTTATCCAAAGCTCCCATCCCCTCTGACACGACTGTTATTTTGTGTTTCTTGAAATAGAAAAAGGGTATTTCTTTATGGGACAGAGATGGGATGATTCAGATAAGGATGACTTCAAAGCTTGGACCTTATCCTTCATAATGTGAAGAGATGCAAACCCAAAACCATTAAGAGATGATATCGAATCTCAAGCTAAAGCAAAGTTAAATATACAATACAGAATCAATTAAACTAATATCATTACCTAAATGCTTTATTTAATGAGCTTATATCATACATATATGTATATATGTGCTCCCTAACAGAAGGCCTAGCTCATGTGTTTCAGAAGTTCTGTCTATACTAAATTCCTTTTTCTTCCTCCTGTTGAGGTCAGACAATCACAATAGCTAAACCGTGAAGGTAGAAAGCAAATGCTTCAAGATCCATTTTCGATGGCAACTGACTCTAATGATGCACAACACAAGCAGTGGATGATCAAGGAAGGTGATGATCATACCTCAGAAGATTCAACTGCTTCCATTGTATCACTATCATCATCTTCATCAGACTTGATAGAGGCATCTTCTTACGGACCTTTGTATGAATTATCAGAGCTCATGGCCCAACTCCCCATCAAGTGAGTAAATTGGATAATATTAGAAGAGTCTAATGGTAGATTACTTAACTGAATTGTAAATAATGGTTTTAAATTTCGCTGGCACGCCGATAAAATTTCGCCAAAATGGCCCCTCAGGGAAACAAAATGTAGGGGGAATTCGCTGAATTCTCTCTTTTCCCCATTTCGTCGAAATTTCGGCAAAATATTTTCCCAATCTTTCTCCAACCTGGCGAAAGATCACCAAAATTTCATCAGAAAAAATCTGGCAAAATGTCTGGTGATATCAAAATTTAAAACCTTGATTGTAATGGCTTCTTACTGAATTAAAGATAGTGGGCTGACCCAGTTTCTAATGTTTGCAGGAGAGGGCTTTCTAAGTATTTTGAAGGCAAATCAGAGTCGTTCACATCTCTATCAAGTGTAAGGTGCATAGAAGATCTTGCAAAGAGAGTGAACCCTTATAGAAAGAAAATGAAGATGTGTAAGAGCTATGCAGTTGGTTTAAACACCCACAAATTGTATTCTCCCAAGGCTACCATATCAAAGAAAACTTCAAGGAGTACTTGTTCACCTTTAATAGGTAAGAGAGCTAATTTTATATGTATTAGTGGGTGTCCAATTCACGTACAGAAGGAATTCTGATGTGTAAAACCTGCTAACTTGTAAGTTTTCAATGGAAGTCATTTGAGTAGAGAAGGCAGATTTGGTGAGGATACTTCAGTATGTGTTGATGCACAGGAAATTTTCAATAAATTTAAATTTTTATTTGCATATGTATATGTATATATGTAAATAACATTAATCTTATCAAACCAAACCAAATTTTCGGTTTGGTTAGGTTTTCGGTTTTGGTAACTGTAATTCGGTTTGGTTTTCGGATTTATAAATTGGGTTGTATTTCGGTTTGGTTCAGTTTTCGGTTTAGTTCAGTAAATCTTGGTTTGGTTTTGGTTGGCCACTAAACCGAACCAAATCGACCGAATTGCATCCCTACTTATAACAGGAGAACAATTCTGTTTCCAAATATCAGAATATCACTTAAATAACTAAAAATCAGAATGCCTATCAAACAAGCAACATGATCTGACTCAAAAATGCAAGGCAACTACAAGAAATGAAGCAGGTTAAAATCTATCAATAAGGCAGAAAGAAAATGGAAGGGGCATGATCAGTGCATTTTTCTTAGTAAGTAATGATGTCCCTATTCATGATCAAGAACTATTCGAATAAAATGTTAAGCAGTCTCACCTTTCCGGTGGCTATAACTACTTTTAATCCCCTTGACAAGGCCTCTCTTAAAGGATTTGCAGTTGTTAAAGTAACTGTACTTCAGATGTTGAGCAGTATTCCTGACATTTTTAAATAAGAACAGTTATTAGCTACTGAAAAAATTTTAAAAAATAATAATAAAAAAATACAAACAATACTATCTTCAGTAGGATCTCACCATCCATGATTCCATATCACATGATTTATAGCTGAATTTGGGATTATAAAATTGGAGGCTGCCTTTTCTCTTCCCGTCTTTCAGCAGTTCACATACAAAAGTTATGAAAATGCAATTTTTCTTTATAATAGTGTAGGTAGGATTTATGTAACATGGGATCAGGAGTCGGGGATTGGTAGGGGGGGGG
>JAUPMG010000010.1:3601441-3625232 GCA_031762675.1 Pachysandra terminalis
TTCAAATGCATCCATATTGGTTACTTAAACCAGAATCTTGGAAAATCCTGTAATAGCTTTACCCTACAAGGATGATAGATCATGAAAACCGAATAACTCATTGAGAGACTTACATATTAAGATCTCTACATGGGAAAATTCGTTAAATATACTGATCACCTTGTAAAAAGTATAAAGCTACTTCTATCTCTTTCAAAGGAACATGGATTGAACTACCAAAAGGAAATCCTTCAGAAAATGGACAAAAGTTGGAAAAAAAATTTGCAAAACTCAAATGACTCATTTCTGTAAAGAAAATTGCAATGTATCCCAATATCATCACGTATTAAAACCTCAGCTACTTATATATCTACTGTATATCTTATCTGAGGGGATTTTTGTCTTATCAGATATGACGCTGATAAGAATGGGTCGTTGCTTTATGGGACTTTATGTATGAAACACATGTCATTCAGTTTTAATCTTATAGACTTTAGAGCAACCTATCACAGAGCAAGTTCACTTGATCAAATGACTCGCCACAATTTTCTTCTGGAAATAACTTAGCCGCGTTGAAGACGCGTATACTTGGATATACATTGTTGCATAGAGATATTTCTAAATTTCTCTCTAGACAATTGTCTAATTGACATATGTCCTGGTCAAGAGAGGATGCCATTGGATGATTTCTCCATAAATAGCAGATCCTACCTACGAATTAACAACAATTCAAAAATAGGTAGAATTACTCATGATCTGAATAACTGTTGGAACATTGAAAAGAACTTGTCAGCTTTAAGTAAAACTAGCAAATACTTGAAAGACTAAGAGTGATAACTTATCAAAGAAACAAACAAAAAGACTTGTGTCATACGAACACTGAGGTTCCCTTGCTCAGTGGTGTGTTCTTATTGATATATCTGACATCTCGATCTCTCTTCCTTTTTGATTCCTTCTTTGTTTTATTTACAGATCACATTCAAGAAGAAACGCTCTAGATAGAACGGTTGCGCGACAGTTTAGGCTATCCTGAGACAAACTCTTTGGACTTTATCTCTCTTGATACTTTGTATTAGTAAATTCAAACTTTACTGAATAAAAAATTGGAATTTCAAGTTGTTACAAATTCTGCATCACCAGTACTCTAATTTAAAACCTTTGCATTTCCATCCAAGACTCCTCAAAAGGAATTCCTCCTCCATTTCTGATTCAACCTTAGCACTAATCTCATGATGAAATCCTAAAATATGTAGCAACCCATGAACCTGCAGGTGGATACAGCAACTATGATTCTCATTTTCGAAGCTAATAATTCAAGCAAAGACAAGTATTTCTTTGAGCATGAAAACATCATAGAACTCCACATGTTTTTGCCTTCCAATAGGCTTTTCTCTTTGTTTGTTTTTAGATGCCTTGCAACAGAATAAGCAGGAAGGTTGTGATTTCCTTCCCTGATTCCTCAATCCCAGATGAAGAAAAAAAAAATTCAAAAGAAAACATAAAACCTAAAAAATTGCATTACCATTCGAAATCAAAAGAAAATTTACCAGAATTTCAGGATCGTTGGGGAATTTCTTCGTCAATAGAAATTCTCGCGTTAAATTCCAACTCCTTCCCGGACTACTACGCTTCGTTTTCCAATACTAACGAAAATCCCTCCGGAAGCACTTAACAAGCTCTGAATTCTCGACTTACAATATGATATCTCCGACCAAAAACGAAGAACTCGAAGAAGAGGTGGAGACGACTTGAAATCGAGTGAAGTATGAGCGAGGTCTCGCGCCATGGCGCCCACCGAAAACCGGAGAAGCTCCGGCAAGATTAGTAAAATGGAGATGGAGAATATGCCGGAGAGAAGATGGTCAGAACTTTTAGCTAAAAGATTCAAGAAAATACGAGTACATCGTCATTGAAATCGAAAGCAAGGCTTAAATCCAAAATGTTTGCCGCCAATATCATCTCGTTCCAACAATTGCAATGTGGCAAAATCTTTCAAATTTTTACCTATAACAATTGCCATATGGCAAAATCTTATTAGACAGTATGTGTTATGCTGCCTGATGAAAAGAAGCTCAGACACCACATTTCGCCTTCACGTCTGCATTGGATTCATCAAGAAAGTAGTCTTGAACTAGTACATGCAGCATGTAGCCAAACATCATTATATACAAACGTCCATGGCGCATATATACAAATATGTTTTATAAGGCTTAATATCAATAATTTCTTTTATCTTCGTCGCAACAAATATTTGATTGCATAGCCAAAATTGTGCTCCTTCAGAAATCTTCACAATTATGCAGTATATACATTCCGTGGTACGGCGGCCAACGATAAAATCAAAATCTTATACGACGGGTTGCGAAAAAAAGCATGTTAAATTCTTCATATTTTGTAGACAGGTGATATCCCAAGGAGATAGAAGCATTGCCTCATGACGACGGCCGAAGCTTCGCATAACAACAGTCTACTTGTTTCCTCTGCAGACCCGACGACCTGCAAGACATTTTCAAATACCCAAGTAAATTTTGGTAATATGCTCTGAAAGGATAGTAATCAGTACAAATGTCTGAGAAACCTTGAAGACAAATTGGGATTTGTGTGTGTGTGTGTGTGAGAGAGAGAGAGAGGGAGAGAGAGAGAGAGAGAGAGAGAGAGAGAGAAGAGAAATTGGGATTTGGGTGTGTGTGTGTGTGTGTGTGTGAGAGAGAGAGAGAGAGGAGAAATTGGGACTCGGGTGTGTTTGTGTGTGTGCGTGTGTGAGAGAGAGTTTTCATAGCTGCTAGACAAGATTTATGGATAGATGATTCATACCTGACAATTCGAATAAAATCTTGTGAAATTCTCCGATAAGTTATACAGATACTCACACAATACATTTGGTAAACGATTGCTGCAAGCCTCCTCTACAATCTACAAATGCAAGTGAGAAAAACCATTCAACCCCATCAGACAGAAACCACAAAAGAATCGGATGTTTCTCTCACTAATGCAACACAATTCTCTCACCAATTCAAATCCTACCTCTGCAAATTGGAGCAGATGAATCCCCAAGACCCGCTCATCAGCATGATCCAGCACAATAGTTCCCGTCTGTGCCAACCAAATTAAAACAAGTAGTATAGCAAAATCCAATTTCTATTGGCTTCATTATTGACCAAGTCACAAGCTAAGACTGAGATTTTCGGTCCATATATATGCACAACAATATAGAAGGTTAGTCAGGAACATCCCACATTATAGGAAGAGAACTCACCTTCTTTAACTCTTGTATATCTTTACCAGATTTCCTGCTAATCGAGTAAATACGAGCATGCGCATATAGTAGGTATACAGCTGTATTTCCCTGCTCAACATAAAGGGTAGATGGGTGAAAGAAGTAAACTATAAGAAGCATTGATCACATATATAGAGGCATGTACAACCATGGTTTCAAGGATTGGCCAAAACCGATATGCATAGGTTTTGTGAGGAGCTGAAATGAAACCTAAATAATGTATCGGCCAATACTCATACAAATTGGCTTAGCACCTACCATGCTCTCGGCCAACAGCCGATTAATGGGTGGCTGATACCCGACATGTCACCAAGTTTTAAACCATGTGCACAACATGATTGCTAGAGAGGAAAATAAGTACAGGAAACGATGAGAGAAGCATAAACTAGAAACAGCTTCTAGAACAAAAAAATATGAAAATTTGTTAGAAAAATACAATTGCTTTTGTTGGAAATGGAACATATAATTAACATTAAGAGAATAGTCACCAAGTAGAAGACGAACATGTGGTAAGTTTAATTCCATTGAGTTGAGTTAGAGGCAGACTTGAGCTCAACCTTAAAAGCCAACAGTTAGCCATGACCCAATCCAACCCAAATGTTCAACCCAAGGAATAATTTCCCAACCTTGTGATTTTACACATATTTATGTGGATTGGGTCAGATTAAAACAAGCTAGGCTTGAATAATTGTGTTTTGCATTATTGGTATTAAACATGGTTCAACAAGCAACATATGTATTGATTTTGTATTCTCTTTATAAAATGCTAAAAAGAAATTAAAAAAAAATAAAGAAAAGCCGTGAATTACATGCCTATCGGAATTGCAGACTCAGGCCTAAGTCTGCAATTTCTTACTACGGGATTAAACTCGGGCCTAAGTCTGTACCCCTGGGCTCCACTGATTGTTATGAATATTGGGAACACAACATGCCAAACATCTATGCCAAGCTCACAGGATGAAACTTTACATCTTTTCTCACCATGAATCACTTACATTTTGCTCTCTTTTCCAGATGCTTATGTTAAAAGCATGGGAATGCCCCAAGGCATCATTGTCCTAACACATGTAAAAGCTCACACAACATATGACATCTTTGTCTCAAGTATGCACAGACATTATCCAACACCTAGCACCTTAATAGGCTATATAAACCCTTGTCTCAAAGACAAAGGGGTTGGTTCTCCTAATTCACACAAGATACAGAGAAGAAGACACTCCTCTCTCTTCCCTCTTATCAAAAGGGATTCTACATACAGGATTGTTACTTCCCATCTCTTTTTTTACTCTCTTCTATTTATATTGTTATGTAATTTTTCTCCCGTTTACTCACTATAATGTTTATCATGTAAGAACTCAGAAGACAATTACTATACATGTCTCTAATGAATACCAAGAAAAGTTGCCTACAAGGCAATCTGTGGACGTAGGCAAATTGCCGAACCACATAAATATTGGTGCTTGTTTCTCTTTTCTTTCATATCCCGCTTGTTGGAATTGACGTAGCATCGTCCGTACGGTTGTTGCCTTAGTTTAGGCAAATGGTTGGAACATTCTTGACACTAAAAAAGGCCTTATCCAAAACAAAAGGACGAATCAGAACAAAAATCGAACATGACCAGCAGAAGCTGCTCTCATATCGACATGATTGATTTTTGTTCCGACTTGTCCTTTTGTATTGGATAAGGTCTTCTGAGTGTCTAGAATGCTCCAACTGCTCGCCTAAACTGATGCAACAACCGTAAAAAAACGACGCTATTTCGATTCCAATAAGTGTGATATAAAAGAAAAGAAAAATAAATAACACCATTTACGTGGTTCAGCAATTTGCTTATGTCCACGGATAACCATGTGGGCAGTTGTTCTTGATATTCACTAGAGAAATATATAATAGTTGCCTTCTAAGATCTTCTTACATGAAAAATATTACAATGAGTAGAGAGGAGAAGAGAGATTACACAGCAATAGAAATAGAGGAGAGAAGAGAAAATGATGAGAAGTGAGGGGGAAGATATGATAATCCTTATGTAGAATCTTGTAGAAGAGAGAAGGGTGTTTTCTTCTCTGTGTATCAGAGTTGGGAACCAAGGGGAGAGAGAGATCCTATTGTTTCTGAGACAAAGGCTTTTATAGTCTATTGCAATGCTAGGTGTTGGATAATGCCTATGCATGGATGCCATGTGTTGGGTAAACCTTACATGTGTTAATGTTACGGGCTATGGGGCATGCTCATGCCTTCCATAGGCATCTGGAGAAGAGAACAAAATAAAAAGTGAGTGGTTCATGGACTTTTGGGCTGAGTCATGACCTTGGATCAAGGACTCAAGTCATTGACTCGTTAGGCCAGTGCACACACACACACACACATGCCTATGCATGGATGCCATGTGTTGGGTGAACCTTACATGTGTTAATGTTACAGGCTATGGGGCATGCTCATGCCTTCCAGAGAAGAGAGCAAAATAAAAGTGAGTGGTTCATGGACTTTTGGGCTGAGTCATGACCTTGGGTCAAGGACTCAAGTCATTGACTCGTTAGGCCAGTGCACACACGCACGCACGCGCGCGCGCACACACGCACGCATACACTACAGTATAAGGATATCAAATTATTTCAGTCACGAGTCACTTAGGAGGACTGAGTATATGAAAAAAATGTTTTATGGAAGTCAAAGCAAACTCTTGATATAGGATGAGTGTATGAAATAAAATGTTTTATGGAAATCATAACAAACTCTTGATTTAAACAGGTTCTGATTGTTCTTAAGAAAACATTACAGTTCAGTCGAAAAGAGAATAAACTAGACAGTAGGATAAAAAGAGTAAACATATTCTCCATAGATGAAAATGTAAGCTGCAAAAAGACAATGTTATGAGAATAAGCACACCTTATCATTAAGCATCTGATCATAATTAAATATGTAATTGGTCAGCCTGTTGTTCTTCAGGTCAGAATACCTGTTTAAAAAGAACCAAAAGCAAAAAGTGAAGGACTTCAGGTAAAAAAAATAAGCATATTCAGATTGATCAAAATAAAGAAATGATGATGATGTGGATATATAATAATAATGAGAAGAAGAAAGGAAAAAGAAAAAGAAAATGGCATGCTACAACAGACGCTGCTCCTATGCCATACAAAATAACAAAAGAACTTAGTAAACAATGCCAAATTTTCTACCATAGAAGGTTGTAGAATCTCAACCAAAAGAAGATGCTCATCAGAAAGTATTCTTGTGACATGCCAAATTTTATACCATTGAAGGTTATAGAATCTCAATCAAAAGAAGATGCTCATCAGAAAGTATTCCTTGTAACATACTATGTTGGAATCTTTGGCACAATCCATTCATGTTATTATTTTTTGCATGTATCCTGTCACATTGCGTTCATGGTATTATTTTTTGTATGTATCCTGTTCTACTGTTTCTTTCTTTTCCAAAATGGAAAAATAACAATAACAACAACAACAGAGAAAAGGAGAGACCTTCATATGGATTTTACTACTCTAGAAAAAAGCATTGATATGGTGTCTATAGATAATTTGGTGGGTTTTGGAAAAAAAAAGGAGTACCAAGCAATTAATTTATTCACTAAGGTCATATGCAAGGGAGCATTGTTGTGAGAGCATTGAGAAGTGAGATCAATGAACCTTGAGTAATATAGGCTAAGGCATACATCAAAGGTCAGCTACAAGACCTATGTTTTTATATTCATTATCGATGAATCGTCAACTCATATTGAAAAGGAAGTGCTTTTACTGTGTTATCTGGGATGGTGCGATATTGGTAAACCATACTAAAGAGAGAGTAGACCCAAAAGCTAGAATTATGGTGGATGTCTTGGAACCACAAAGTTCAACATAAGTCGAGTTATAACTTACAACCAAGTATATAGATATCTCCATTATCCATGAATAGAGAGATAGAGGAGGTTGTTGCAGATATGAATAAGATCTGAATGGATTAAGAGTGGAGAGGAATCACTTGTGCTATGTAATCAAATATACCAAAAAGGCCAATTATGATGTAAGAAGCAAAATGTTGGACAATTAATAAACAACAAATCCATAGAATGAAGGTAGCTGTGATAAAGATATTGAAATAGACATCTAAAGACTATGAAATATAAGGAAGGAAATGAGCAGATTCAGGAGTGTCTAGGAGTGACCCCTGTAAGAGATAAATAAAGGAAAATAGGTTAAGTGAGTCGTTCCTCAGGAGGTGTGGGATGATGCGTGTTGAAGAATATAGAAGGGCTAAGGGCGGCCGAGAAGAACCTTGATGGAGTTGGTCAAAAATAATTTGAAGACACATAATCTAACTACAGATATGCTTTTTAGTAGAGTGAGATATATATAATAAAAAAATAAAAAATAAAATTTGTGTTATTGAACCCAACTAGTTGGGTTAAAAAAATTTGTTCTAAATGATAAAAATATCAGAAAACATGGTAGCATTCAACAGTTCGGACAAATTGCAAAGAAAATACTATGTGCCATGTGAAAAGGCAGGCATGAGTAAAGAGAGCTTACTTAACAGCCCCATAACCAACTGCCTCAGCTGTTCGTTCAAGCTCCTCATCAGTCCACTCTGCAGCCTTACCTGAACAAAGATATAAAACAGTAAAGACAAAATTCAGTAAGGGGTTGTGAGGTGTTACAAACATACAATACCCAGCTTTAGAACAGATAAACTACAATGAGGGATAACTGAAGATTTAAAAAAAAAACACACACACAACACGTGAGATACAACTAAAAAGGTGGATCGATCGTCATACCACGCTCAACAAGTGCAGCTTTACTGCGCCTCTTCGCTTCATCAAGTAAATCAACTAATCGAACAACTTCAGTATTACGAGTCCGAAAGCGCTTCCCATCTTCTCCAAGAACAAGACCAAATCCCACATGGCTTGTTTTGGGATACAAATTACCATCTGATGGAAGCCAACCTGCAGTTTTGGCAGCCTGCAATATGAAGAAGAAAGCAATGCTCGTCTTCAATCCCTCCATGCAAAACCTATTAGAGCAACTCTGGTAAAAGGGGGCAATGTGATGGTATCACATTCCAGAACCACTTATACACAACACAGCCATATCATGCCTACAGAATGTAGATACTACAGTTAAACTCTAGGTAACAAAAGGTGTAGCCATCATCGATGTAAAACACAGATCTTAACTGAATTAGTCAATAAACGACAGACAATAATGGAAAAACTAAATGAATGAAGAACGAATAGCAGCAACTCGGCAACGGACACATACACTGAATACCATTTCAAAGTGCTGTTGCTGACCTACATCCGTTACATATATTATCCATTCAGCATTTTCTTTATTAAGACGATACCTGTACATCACATGCAGCAGTATCAAAGTTCTGTTCAAGAAAGATGCTAGATTTAGGAAATACCTTTTGCCACGTGGCAAATGGTATTGGGGCAGAAACTAGTACATGAGGTGGGATCATCTAGAAGCACACAAGGACCATTGGGGTTCACAATAAGCTGCCATGTGTGAAATAGGTGTCTCACCAGGTTTATAAGTCTGAAGTATCTACTAGACAACCCTACCATAACATATATACATATATATATATCTTCCCCTTAGAAAATTTCAAAGGATTGCTAGCATAAGTAACTAACATGTCATGTTCATATTGGAAGAATTAAAATGCCACCTAAATGTTCATTCAGATTAGAAAGCTGGGGCAACTCTTAGGTATATCTACATCCCGTGCAATGTGAAGCAATTTTAACTGAACTTCTTTGCAAAATAAAAGGATATTAGCAAAACCAGTTTAAAAAACGGCTTGATAGGCTGTTTACAAGAGAGAAAAGGTTATAGAAAGGGTGGGGGTGTGTAAGGGGAAGATCATACTATAAATCGAAAAGGAATCTATGCATTGTATCAGAAAACTAACCAAAGAGCTGCAAGATCAGTTGAAGCATAGTTGTATCCACCATCACTCTTCTGAACAATAAGAGGTATATTTTTCCCTTCAATGAAGATAACACGAGCACCTTCACTTTCCTTAATTAACCCCTTCTCACTTAATTCCACCAAAACCCCAGGAATATATGGGTTATAAAAGCTTTCTCCCTGACAAAATATACAATTACAAGTTACTTCCCCAATCACTGTACAAATATGATGAGACAAACAGATAGTGACAACTACGAACTTGAATTTCATGTAACAGAACAAAAACTCTTGAGACAAGCAGGTAAAGATAACAATGAACATGTATTTCATGCTAATCTATTGTGAAAAACAATTTTCATGCCCATGCACATATTTGAAAGTATATAAAAACAGTTTGCTCATAGAAGAATTAATATATCTATTAGATTTTAAAATCTTCTCTTTCACCAAGTATCCAAAATTTCCGCAAGTACCGACAGGAAAAACTCTTAACACAATGTGTGATCAAAATTTACTATACACATACAATATGGCCGGAGCAATTCAATGATACCATTTTTTGACGTAGTACATTGGCCCCAACATATTATATCCACTAGTCCCAAAATATTATTAAAAAAACAGCAATAAATCGAGAGCAAAAGAAAAAGACGAATTAACTATTTTTACATTTGAGAGGGAGGGATCCCAGAACAATATTGATGAGTACAAGATTTGAAACTCAAGCAATTCTACGCTACCACGTCCTTGTCCACCAACAAATAAAAGATCCCCGGGATTACCTAATATATGATCCTTGTGGATCCGGGGTCATGTCTCCGGAGTTTACCTTGTGGGGGGTCAGGGGTTCCAAGTCACCAAAGAATAAATAAATAAATAAAAGAGCCTATCAAACTGTCAACCAAGTTCAAGGTGGATCTTGACCTTATAATTCTAGAAACTTCTGCACTTCACTATTCTGGTTACTTTACAATTCGTCAAGTATTTAAATATAACTCACACACACATATCATAGATTGCATAGTTCTGCCATTAATCATACTCAGATGTCAACAAACGGCACGTGCAAAGAGTTCTATGATCCATTAATCATCATTGCATTTTTAAAATTTAAGCAATTTCCGCAGCATTTGCTGAGGTTGTCCAGAATCAGTTGAACCAAGATGTCATGCTTTTTGATATTCAAAATGTGGAAAGAATAAAACAGTTACAGAATATTTTCTCATGTTCTAGAAGGGATTCCTGAAAGCCACTAGGCAGTGAAGTGATAAGAATATTACCTTTTCTTCCAGATAAACACCAAGGCGTTGATAGACCTGATCAAATTCCCTGCGACTGATATCACAGATCTTTGTCCAAGCTGTACAATACTTGGCTTCCCCGCCCTGAAATACAGAGTGCAATAGGATCCCAGACCCCACAACCACCACCCAAAAAGGACAAAGATGATTTAACACAACGAATTCACAAATGACAAAAATAAATTATCCGTTCTATTTTAGTAAGAAAATCGAATCTTTAGTTCCATAAAATTATAGTATGAGAAGAGTTTCATAATCAGTATGCAGACAAAATTCAGTTATTCACCTGGAGACGAACTACTGCTTGTTGTGCCCTCTCCTTAAAGGTAATATCATCATCAAACCTCTTTTTTGATGCCTTGTAAAATGCCTACAAAACACTAGTCGGATTAGAACACCTGCAGGTAAAGAGTATGATTCTTATACACAAAGCACAATTTGATGCCTTGATATGTTCGGGGTGTCAAACTAAAATAACAATGATTAACCACAGGGAAAGATTGTAATTTTATGGCTAAAAGTTTTTCACGCTTTATCTACAACTTAATTGCATGTATATAATCATTGAAAAAGAAATACTCATATGGCTGCTTCGTGAGTATAATAGAAGTTCCCATATATCAAAAACAATAACTTCAGTCAAATTACGTATTCGCACATCCAAATCCCTCTTGGCCTTCCTCTGGCCCTTTTCAGATCCTTCAACTTACACCATTTAGCATCTTACAGATGCTCCTTAGGTCTCGATAAACAATTTATAAATAGAATCCTGATTATTCTACTTTTTCTCAAGCCTGCTGTTTCTGCTTATTAAATTTTAAAGGATGCTGAACTACAGAGCTCCTAAAGTACAAAGATTTTGAACCTAAAAAAATAGTTCTAAATCTTCTCAGAATTTAGCAAAATGTTCTATTTTGACGGGCACCGATAATATCACGTACATCGATGTTTTCCTTAGATCGAAACTGTCTTGAATGATTTTTTTACGGGAAATATGCAAGCAAGCAAAAGTTTCCTGAAATTTCCCTATTCTGAAAGTGCAAACTTTCCTCATATCGAAAAAACTTCACCAAAAAGAAAGAAAGGCTTTCTTACCTGTAGATCTCCAATAGCTTGCTCCCCAACGTCCTCCCAGTTTGGAAACTCCTCGAAGAGGAACTCAATCAGCATTCCGAACTGCAAAACACATTTAATTTCTTAAACCTAGTAGCACTGAAAGGAAAAGGAATACAAATTCAAAGAGGTAGTCTGCATCCTGAAGAGATAATAAATTGGCACCGGTATTATAGTTTCTTGCTTACTAATAATGAAATCGAAGTTTAATGCTTTCTCGCTTATTGATAATAAAATTGAAGTTCCATGCTATCAGAAGAAGGAAAATATGAGTACTTCCATCACAACATAACAAAAACGTTTGTCTGAAGTCTGAACTGAAATATACTACTATGGACCATCCTAAACATTCAACACTTTCTTTCTCCGAATTAGATTAAAAGTAATTGCATCTTTAAGAATAGATTCAATGCCAAATTGAAGGCGGACTAAACAGTAAAGACAAAATCCACCACACATGTAGTAATGGGGTTACGTGGGCGGATGTATTGTCCACACGGCCTATTCAGAGGTTCCCCTGCATGGCCAACTTATCTTCCTGTCAGAACAGGCCCATTGTTACTCTCATCTGTTGCAAAATGAAAAAGAAGGCTATTTTGCTTTCAATATAGGGATTCCAACAAGCCTAACCTGGGATCAATGTCAGGTTCGCAAGCTGAGGTTGAGCCTAAACCTCAAGGTAAGCTTGGTTACTTAACAAGTCTGAGCTGAACCAGGTTCAGACTCGTATTAACTTATTTCACGCAATTGCTTCCAATGTATTTTTGTGTTTCTATGCAATCGCATCACCTAAGCATTTTCTGAAGTTTTAACAACAACAAAAAAAATCACCTTTCTTCCAAAACCTCCCCAATTTTAAGTGAAGGAAAAATCCCCTTTGATATATATGTTGAAACTTCTCATTTTTCAGAGAGATACTCCTATGTCATAATTTGAAGTTCTTCATTCAGACACAATGCTCATATTACCAAAATAGATATGATTTCGTGCACGCATACTCCACCTCATATTGTTAAAGGCAAGTAACTAGGCAAGTGCTTGGGAGACTATGCTTATTTCAAGTGCCATGAGATATAACATCTAGGTGCCAAAAGTAGGCACTCACTCATATAACCAGGTGCACACTTAAGCATGATTTTCAAATGTTGTCTTTTAGGCTACTTTCAATCAAATCAGAAAGAACTTAAATTGGAAAAACTATTTTCTAATTATATTCAACTAGGCAAGTGTAGGGAGGGGCATTCAAGTAATCATTCAAGCTCCTAAATGCCCTAGCAACACCGGACCAAATACATGGGACGTTGACCACTCAGGGTTGTGGTATTAATGCATGACCGGTTTCCACACAACGAAAGAAAATATTTTCTACAATTAAGCACACCTGTGTACCCCAATCACCAACATGGTTCCGCCGAAGAACTTCAACATTTGAAAACTCTAGCATGCGAGCTAGTGTGTCTCCAATAATAGTAGATCTTAAGTGACCAACATGCATTTCTTTTGCAATATTGGGTGAAGAAAAGTCAACTACTGCCCTGGTGATTTGAAGCTTTGGTGCCCATGTTGAAATACCATCTGTTAACATCTTTTGTATACTCTGCACCAACATTATTATCACCCCATCAATATAAAATCTTCATAAACATTCACACGCACAGACACACACACACACATACACACACACACACAAAACAATGAAAAAGATTACAAAAAAAACACACACACCTTGGCTATCCATTTGTTTGATAATAAAATATTCACAAATCCTGGTCCTGCAACGGAGCAAGATTCTATCATTTCAGACGAAGGAAGATTCCTCATTATGGCCTGTGGAAAAGAACATACATAATAATTTGATGCAATCAATTCAAATAAAAATATAGAAAATCGATGATCATTATCTTGTTGAAAAGAATATGGACAAAGAGAACCCTTCAATTTAGATCAATGTTAATACCTGCCCGACAGCGGGAGGACCCCTGAATTCAGTTTCCCTGCCTTTTATTCTTGACCATATGCTCATTGCATTGTTACTACATTAGAAGGTATGCATTTGACAATAATTTTAGTACCCAAAGTAAATACTTAGAAAACCATGATTTCTAATTGACAAGTATCCCATATTAATGAGGGAGACCACCCATACTAAGGTTCTGTTTGGCACTGCTTAATTAAGTGCTAATTTGAGCTTATAACTTATTAAAGCACTTTTTTTAGTTTTTCAAGTCACAGGTGTATTTGGTGACGACGAACAGGTAAGAAGAAGTTGCTCTCAACTTCTCCTCACCACTTATGCGGGTAGTGATTTCTAAACATTAGTGATACTTTTAAAATGACACTTCTAACCTTAAATATAATCGTAAACCTTCTAAAAATGACATTTTTATCCCTAAAATTTAAAATAATTTCTATGAGTTTGTCTTGCTAAGGTATTTAAGTCATCCGTATTACCAAACACCTTTTTTTCAAACCAAGCAACTTATTGATAATATGGATAAGTGCTCTCATTGAGTCACTTATCCGACGAGTGCTTATCCAAAAGCACAAGCTAGGCCAAACGCAGCCTAAATATGTTATAAGGTCATAAAATTAACTCATAAGTATTTAAATTTCCCTGCATACTATGTAAGCTTGTGTAGGAACCAACGACATGGTATGAACTTTTTCCGCTTAAAATAAATAAAACACGTACCATTGGTAATCACCAAAATTTGCAGTGCAAACCGCAATTAACGGCTCTATATCTGGCTCATCTGGAACAGTTGCTTTAAGCGATGCTTCAAAAAGCTTTGATATCTGTTGCTTGACACTCCCCACGTTTTCTTCATCCTGTTTCGCATTATTTCGAAAAACAAACAAACAAAAATCACAAATGTTCGGAAATATATTTAGCAAGAACATCTTTCAGAAGTAAATAAATTTTCCCATGGATCATAACTTTGCACTAAATGAGTTTGTGGAGTAATTTTTTAATGAAAGACTAATGCATAAAGAAAACCCTAAATCAAACCTGTGAAAACAAACAGGGAAAAAAATTAATAAATTAATAAATAAATATAAATACATATATATATATATATATATATATATATATAAGTATTCGAATTGGAACTTTGCTTACCATAGTTGACACTGATGAACTGGTTGTTGTTGAAACTAATATTCTAGATGTTGCTCTCCGGAAATCTGTCTAGTACCACAATACCCACAAGGAATTAAATTAGACATTACTTGTACTTGAAACTCCCAGTTAAAAACAAATAAATCAAAAAAAAATGGAAACAAAAAAAAAAAAAAAAAAAAAAAACAAAATGCATGGACATGGAGTTACAAGCAAACTCCATTTCCAGCTTTAAAACGACGAAATTCAAAAGGGGGAAGCATGAATGCAACGATGACTCAAAATTTTACTATGAAATTGCTTCGAGATGGTGCCTTTTACTAGATGCAAAAAAAATAACGCATATTTGAACCCCAGGAAGAAAAAAAAACATGCATTTAGTAAAGAAAATTTGCTAGCATATGAACTTAAGTACAGAGAGAGAGAGAGAGAGAGAGAGAGAGAGAGATTACCAGGTTCAGCTAAAGGAGGCGACAGTGAAAGTGAGAAAAGCGATTGAAGGAGAGAAACTGGAAATGTGAAGTCGAAGGCAGCAGAAGGGCCAGCGACCCCGTCATTCCTTCCTTACATTCTCCAATAGGGCTTTTTCATTTTTCCAATACGAATAACATCTTCTTTTTCATTTTTCCAAAGAGGCCATTTTTATTGGTTAGATGCATGCACCATTATGATTGATGCGGCATAGGTTTCACACCTAGCGAATTATCCGATAGAAACCTATTAAGGGAAGCTAGATCGTTTGGTGCGTGAAAGTTGAAACACCTGTTAGAACATGCACGAATATGCACTATGCGTCTAGCCGGCCATCAACGGGCAGTCCATTGGTTTGTATGTGATAGTTAATTGGACACAAACATATTTCGACCGATGTTCCAACTTGTCATCAGCTCTGGCAGTCCATTAGTTTGTATGCGATGGTCAATTGGACTCATACTGTGCATTCACACATACTTCAATCGATGGTCCACCTTTCACGCTCCATGCGGTATGCACTCTCCACTTGGTAATTCTCCAGAGTCTGTTTATTAATTCTCCAGAGTGGCCCATTCGAACCTCGCTCATGAAATCTTGTAAGAGTTCCCACTTATCTATGTATATACTATGTGAACCCTAGGTCACGTATAAATATTCGATGTCAAATATATTTTTCATGTGGCATAAAGGCTCACCTAAAACTAACGTTTTTCTTCGTACAGAACTGAAACATGATATATTTTGATGACCATTGATACACGTGACATAACTTAATGTACATTACTATTAGGATACATGATTAATCCAAAAATTTATTTGTCAAATCGACGGTTTAGATTGATCAGATCATCCCTCGACGTGACAAATACAATCTTGTGGTAACAAGCAATAAATAATGTTTCAACAGTGCAGAAAACCTTTCACCTTCTAGAAAAATGATTTAGTTGCTAAAAGAAATTGATTTTTATTTTATCCTAAAGAACCAATAACAAACATTATTGCGGTTGCGGGAATAGGCCCATGACTCGTTCAGTTGATTAGCCTGACTCTATGATTGGGCAGACTTCGACAAGGATAAGTGGCTTGTAGGCTCGGGCCAAGCTGGAATTTAAGGCCAGATATTAACCTAACCTATGCATTATATACAATTATTATTTTTCTATGTTGCTTACACATAAAAATTATTTTGACAATACAAGTCTCACTTTCATTAAATATTCATACTATTTCATAGATTAATATATTATATATCTCAAAAATTTTAAATTTTTTTTTATAAGTATTCATCAAATATCCTTTTAATTTATAGTTTTTTTAATTTTGAAAAGTAACCTATTTGAATTTATAAGATCGGACTAAACCGGATTTTGGCTTGATGCATTTTAAATACATCGGACTTGAAGTTGCACTTTGAACTCGAATGTCGAATAAGATCAGGTTGGATTTGGCACAACATAAGTAATGTTACAATGGGTTGCACTTTGGGAAAATTTTCATATACCCAACTTTATAGCAATTATTACCAAACGATATATTGACCAAGCTAAATTACCAATCAAGTATCAAAATACTCACATAATTACCTTTTGGTCAGTAGAGGATATATTCGGTATATTTACAATACTTTTTTTTTTTAAATTTAAAATACCTATTCGATCCTTAAGCATGTTGCACACTTAGTGTGCATCATTGCACCACCACCCCACCCACCCGGCCCCACCACCACCATTGCACCGCAATGGTGGTGGTGGTGGTGGTGGGGCTGGGTGACAGTGGATGGTTAGCACATCTAAACAACTGCTTTTGAATCCAATCCCGAAGGTTGTTGGCTTCGCCTCCCTATTGAATACCGTTCGACTCCTTCTTCTTTTTATCGAGTTCAGCACCGAGCCTCCGCTCAATGGAAAGCACCTTTATTTTGCCATGAGCCCTTCTACGAGCTTCTACCAAGGATCAACGTTATACCTTTCAAACGTCGATGAAGCAGCAGAAGCGCATGCAGTAGCTGACCTTGAACCAGCTCACACGCGTTAAGCCAGCTATCCCGCCCGATCGCAACATTGCGGGTGGGTGGGTGGAGTGGTGGTGCAATGATGCACATTAAGTGTGCAAAGGGTTTAAGGATAGAGTAGGATTTTCATTTTATTAAAAAAAATAAGTATTGTAAAAATACTCAATATGTCCTCTTCAAGACCAAAGGGCAATTTCGTGAGTATTTTGATATTTGAGAAGTAATTTATTTTCTCACACAAAAAAAAAAAAGGGTAATTTATCTTGATCAATATATCATTTGGTAATAATTGTTGTAAAGTAAGATATAGAGATAATTTCTCCTCTCTTTTTCAATAGGAGAATGGACCAATTATGTCTCCGTGCATGCACCGGCCAACAATTATTGATTCAGGTGCCAGATGTCGTCTTATCAGAGAGCATTTCGTGATTTGGACGATTTGCTGCACCTCGTGTTAAAATGCTTGTACCCTATGTTGAAAAGCCTGAAATACAGCACAGGTACAAGCAGTTCAACACGGGTGCAGCAAATCTTCCGAACAGCATTCCAGAAGAAATGCTCTCGTCTTATCATCTTAAACAAATCACGATCTCAACGAACCATTACCATTAGTCATGATCTCTTTCATCCACGTGTATGATGATCTCCAAAGGGTCCAGATCATCTGCCCCGAGAATGGTACACCGATGTGTGTAGTAAGAGTGTGATTGGTCCGTCTCCTCTAAACTTAAAACTTTTTATTTATTTATTTAAGTAATGGCCAATCACCTTCTGGATGCAGGCATCGGTGTAGCATTTCCGGTTCATCTCCAACATAGTATAATTCAATTTATTATTCGTATAAAATACACGTATGCAAAAATATATACGTCGTCGTTCTTATCCGTTCAAAGGAACTGATTCTTAGATCAAGCTATATATATTCCTGCATTCTAAGCTCATCCTTTGTCACTGAGATCAGAGAGGAAGAGACAGAGAGAGAGAAGAATGAAGGACGCAGGGAAAGGTTCCAAGAGCAATGCAAAATCCGATCGGGATTGCCGGAAAGATCGAAGATCTGCAACCGGCATGAACGGTTCTCCGAAGAAGGGAGGCCACGGCGGCAAATTCACGTGGTCCGGCGAAGGATTCTCATCTGCTGAAATCGGCGTTGACAAAGAAGTTCTGGACTTTAAGGATCCTAACTTCGAAGATCACGACGAAGACATCATCGCTACGTGATTTTTACCTTTTTCTGTTTATTGTTCGCTATGTTTTGTTATGTTTGATGTACATATTCCTCAATTAGGATAGGATTATGTGTTTTAATCTGCAAATTAATTGCAGAATGTTGTTGTTAGGTTCCGATCTTTTGTTTCTTGTTTTTTTTTCTTTCTCTTTAATGAGATCTGATCTACATATATGTAGCTGCATATAATGTAATTGCAAGCTAATATGATCGAGTCTTTTGAGTAATTTTGATCTAGGTTTTACTGATGAACAGAATAATGATTTTGTAATTTCTTGAAACTTATTTAAACCCTAAAATGACGTCCTGAAGAACAAAAGAATTCTTTAGCAATAGACAAAGAAAAAACACAAAAGTGTTGAACAATAAAATTGCACAGTAACATTATTTGTTTTTAAGTCTGTTTTACTAGTTTGTAATTGCAGTATTCTATTTATATGTGTACAACATGAAAGACAAAGCTATCCCTAACTCAGTATACTACTACCCTGAAATGAGATTAAAAATAAGTAAAACAAGGGTTTGAAATATACTTTATTCAATGGAATTGAGGATAACTATCTTTGTAATCTGAAGAGAAAAATAAATCTGTACCGGACATTGTCATAAATTACATTATCATACTGTAAGCAACAATTTCAAATTCAGTGGCTGAATTATCAACCCCGAGTGGGTTGCCCCAATGGTCACTTGCAGCTGGTGCCTCATGAAGCACCAGGTCTGGGGTTCGATTCTGCGGGGACTGTTTCAATTGGAGCCACTGGAGGCTTACCCGGTCGTTAATTTTGGGGCCCAGGAATTAGTCATGGTGCGCGCAAGCTGGCCCGGACACCCCGGTTATCAAAAAAAAAAAATTATCAAGAATTCTTGGAAGAAGTAAATCCAATATCGGCATTTAGACAAGTGTGATTTGCCCCAAAATCTTAAGGTTCGGAGTGTTGTAACACTAAAAAATAAATAATGTAGCTTAAGACTCCTTTTATTGAATGGAGATATGTTTATGTTGTAATAGGCCAATAAGGTTTAGTTTTGACCTACCTAGACCAATTGAGGATGATTAGTAACAGTAGTTACTAAACATGTCGACTCTTATTAGTAATTAATGTGGAAATGGCGTAGCCCCTCCCTGAGTTGAAGGCTTGAAGCTTTCATGTGGACTCTAATATGAAAAAAACTAAATACCTTATATATGTTTCAAAGGAGTAGAAAGTACTCTTCCCCAATGTGTGTGATGTATATGCGTGAAGGAGAATCCATTAATCATTTGTTTTTACATTGCGATTTGGTGCGTCTGGTTTGGAACTCCTTTTTACAGTTATGCCATCAAAACTGGGAACATCCTTTAGAGGTTGCATATTTTTTTGGCGCAGTGCCATTTTGGAGGCATGGTGGTAGCGACAAGATTCTTTACAGAGCTCTTTATTTATTTTTATTCTTTTGATGAATAATGAGGTATATATATATAGAGAGAGAGAGAGATAGAAGAGGGAGTACAGAGCTCGTTGTGATATATATATATCAAGAGAAGAGGGAGTATAGAGCTCGTTGTGATGCTGTTTTCTGGAGTTTGTGCGAAGAAGGAAACAAAAGAATTTTTGTAGACAAGTTCTCAAGCCCAAAAGCACATTAGATTCAAGGCAGGTAGCTGGGTTGTTTGGAGCCTAATTTTCAAGGCATATTGCTGAATGATTTAATGAGAAATTGGGATCTGATCATCACATTCAGTCCACCATGTTACGCAACCACCAAAGCTGTTTGGGTTCCACCTCCTTTGAGGAGCACCCAATTAAATTTCGATGGTAGCTCCCACGGTAATTCGGGAAGATCAGGTATAGGAGGGGTTTTCAGAAATAAAGAAAAGGGAGATTCTTAATTGGTATTCAGGACCGATTGAGGATGGTTTGGCTATTACAGATTAAGTTGAAGCTTTGGTGTGTGGTTTCAAGGAAGCAAAGAAACTGAGTTTTCTTGATTTAATAGTGGAAGGCGATTCATGCAGAGTCAGTAATTGGTTAAGGAGTGGTAAAGTGGGTTCTTGGAAGCTCTCATGTAGTCATTCAGTTATAATTTTGCTATTCTTCTTATCGCGAAACAGAATGAAATGCTTGTCAGCAGAAGTGTTTCTTTTGTATCTCTATCAACTTTCATTACTTATATTTTTCAAGATCTTGTTGATATCTAGAATATTTGCTATTTTCAGCTTTGGTTGATTGTTCAACATGGATGGTTCCTATCCCAGTTCTCTTTGAACGTACAAAGAAGTTTTGTTCTCATCTTTAGCCTTGACATCAGCACACACTTTGTGTATTACTTGTATATTATTTTAAGTTTTGTTTCCATCTTCAGCCTTGACATCAGCACACACTTTGTGTATTACTTATATATTATTTTTTTGATCAATGAAAGATAGCATATTTTAGATAAAAAGGTGAGAAAACACTATGATCATGCAGATTTTGAGCAATTTTCTATAAAGCACTATCCCCAATCAACCTTTTATCTATCTGTTTGAACATGTTATCTTTTGTTTAGAGTCGATTAGTGGAATCTGGATTCAAATCATCTAAGGTCCTTCCCATTACAAGAAGGAGCAGCAGGCAATAAATTAGAGTCACATAAGCCTGACATCAGACAAACTCACGTGATTTAAAATAAAAATAAAAAATTAAGTGATATTTGCAGGTGTGCCAGTGATGTCAGGTTATGTGTCTTTTGTTTATTGGCTACTGTTCATTCCCTTTTATGGGAAGGACCTAGATGATTTGAATCAGTTGAATTCTGCTTAGTTAGTAAGATGGCTCAAGTGTAACCAAACTATTTTTACCCAACCAAACCCAAGCCATTCTGATCTTCTGTGTACCGTTAAGAGACATGCATCTGAGTTTTGCCGCAACTTTAAACCTTCTACTGAGCTTAGTTGCAGGGATAAACATTGGAGAAATATTGGTTGGTGCTTCCCTCCTGGCGGTTGGTATAAGCTTAACACGGATGGTAGTGCACGTACAACTCAAGGACGGGCCGGCGGGCTGTGGCGGTGTCATTCAAGATGACTGCGACAGGTGGTTTTGTGGCTTCATGGGCTCCATCAGCGATGCAACTAACAATGTAGCCGAGCTTTGGGCGGCCAGGGAGGGCATTCAACTTGCTTGGGATCGTGGTATTCATCATTTGGGGTTGAGTTAGACTCTCTTGTGGCGGTTCAACTGATCACCAACACGGCCGATGAATTTGGGGTTGAGTTAGACTCTCTTGTGGCAGTTCAACTGATCACCAACGCGGCCAATGAGTTTGATCTGAATTATGCCCTAATTATGGACTGTAAAAACTTTTTTAAAGATTTGAAAAACCATACTGAAAAACATTAAAAAAAAAAAAAAAAAAATAGGGGGAAGAAGAAAGAAAGAAAGCCTGGAAATTTTAACAGAATGGGACTTATTTCAATGAAAAGAATGCAAAATAAAAAAGTTTTAAGTCAAATATCTTGTTGTATTTTTGATTGAGTAGTTTGAATGGCTTGAAGCAGAAATCAGTTTGGATGGATATTTAAAGGCTTGAGTGGTAATGGATGTTTAATGCCACTGTAACGACGAACGCAAATAGTAATGTTGATTTACCTGCTTTCTTGAGTTCTTATTGTGGTTCTACAAATTGAATAATTGAATAGAGGACTGACGATTCTGCTTGAATTCTTTATGAAGAACCAGGGTTTAACAGTTTATGTACATGGAGTGATTTTAATGTGGTGATTGTTTAAAGCATATTGCTGAACTTGTTAATACTGCTGTATATACTATATTCATATCTAAATTTGTTTCTCCTGTAGCATCATAACAATGTAGCTCGACCGGCGGAGTTGATGGTTGGATCATCATGTCTCAGCAGCATCAGTCTCCACACAACATATCGGCAAGCTTTGATTTATTTATTTTCTTTTTTAGGTGTTTTATGTTGTATTTTTCTTTTTGGAAACTTTTTGCCGAATATCAAGAACTGCATGTAGGTTGAAGTCATTGTGCTAACTAGGTTCTTCACAAGGGACTTGCTTACAAGCCTAATCATCTTCCACATTTCTAATGCTGCTGCACTCTGAACAGGGTCATATCATGCAGCAGCGGGTAGCAACAATTGTTAATCCTAGCTTCAACAAGCAGCAGCTTCATTACTTGACCAAGGAAGATGGTGGGTTGCTTTGGAAGACCAAGGGAAATGGTGAAATGTTCTCCCCCATATATGGGAATGCGAGTAAAGATGAGCGAGGAACTAGAGGTTTCAGGTTCGAGTTGATATATGGTCCTAGTGGGTGGGGTCATGCATCAGAGGTTTACCTTGTCCCCATTAAGTGGGGTCGGAGTTCCATGTCACAATAAAAAAAAAGATGAGCGAGGATGACAATGACAATAGTGGGGTGATGTAAGGAGAAATGACAACTAAAATCCTTACCATAAGAGAATAGATGACAAATTAAAGTTCATTGTTTCTCTTAGTTATGCTTATAACCATGTTATGTGATGTTCTATAGAACTGATCGTATTGGTCAAGAGAAATTTGTGTTTCTTCTCAGTATATTGCAACAGATGGGAGTTTTTGAATTTGTATTCTTCTAAATTGAGTTTGTGATTCCAAAATTTTGAAATACGACACTTGGCGCCAATACAATGTGTCCACATAATATTCGATTTTAATTCGAAATAAACCTCAAAAAGAAATATTTTAAGGATCTACGTCAGATAGATCCTTAAACAAAAATATTTCGAGGGTCGATTCGAAGTAGCCCTCCAACAGAAAAATTTTAAGGATCTACATCATATGGACTTTAAAACACAGAAATATTTTAAGGATCTACGTCAGATGGACCTTAAACAAAGATATTTCTTAAACAAAAATTTTAAGTATCTACATTAAATGGACCTTAAAACATAGAAATATTTTAAGGATCTACGTCAGATGGACCTTAAACAAAGAAATTTCTTAAATTTCAAATTTTTAAGGATCTACATTAGATGGACCTTAAAACATAGAAATATTTTAAGGATCTACGCCAGTGGACCTTAAATAAAGATATTTCTTAAACACAAATTTTAAGGATCTACATTAGATCGACCTTAAAACATAGAAATATTTTAGGGATACGTCAGATGGACCTTAAACAAAGATATTTCTTAAATTTCAAATTTTGAAGGATCTACATTAGATGGACCTTAAAACATAGAAATATTTTAAGGATCTACATTAGATGGACCTTAAACAAGTTATTTCGGGTTCCTATTCAAGATAGACCTCACACATAAATATTTTAAGGATCTACGTCAGATGGACCTTAAACAAAGATATTTCGAGGTTCGATTCGAAGTAGCCCTCCAACA
>JAUPMG010000010.1:3634187-3644696 GCA_031762675.1 Pachysandra terminalis
CTGATCTTAGGACGATAAAATGTTTGATTTCAGATTTCGATCTTTATCAAGCTAGACCAAGGTTTAAAGGTTTGGTCTCGATTTCGATCCAGACCGGTAGTACCGTCTAATCCGGAGCCGGTACAAAAAATTGGACTGCGCATTAAAATTTTAAATTAAAAAACTTGGATAGGAGGTATTGGTCACCAAACCAACGACATCGATCTGGATTGTCCAATTCACAAAATTAAAAAAAAAAAATCCAAACCAGTCGTACCGGCTAGTCTGGATCCGTATCGGTTGTACTAGTCCGTCCATAATCTCACAATACAATTATTTGTATATAGGCTTGGGACTGGGCCGTTGAGGTCCAGGTACCAAACGGACCAATCCTTGAAACCTTGAGCTAGATTCATCCTTTGGTCTGCCTATCCATCCATGCCTATCCATCCATAGTGGATCCCACATGATGGAACATCGTACGGACAAGACACCTCAATCTAATCATTAAATTCAAAAGATCAACGATGGATATCACTCGATCCACTACTACAGACTAAGAAGTTTTAGTCCAGCTTCAACCGAAAGAAACCACCCAAATTTTCTTTTTTGCTTTCTTGATGTTCGAATGGTTTCAAGGATGGTCTGGATCGGATCGGATTGGCCGATTCGGATCAAGATCGGCCAGGACCGATTTGATTCTAAGCCACGATACAATTATTGTATGAAATGGCTTTGGATTTGACCGGTCCGATCGATACCGTTCTAAATCAGCCAATCCGGACAGAGCCAGTGACTGAATCGGCCCATCCAACCGATCCAAAGTTTTTTTTTTTTTAATTTATAAAATGAACAGAGAAAGGGAGCTTCTCTTTGATGATTCAAACACGAATCTGGACGAAATATTTTGAGGTTTCAATCTGAGGAGGTGATTTTGTGGGTCGAAATCGCTTTGGTGGAGGTATTACTGGCTTTTCAGCTTCATACTCTTCGCCATCTGAAGAAGTTGAGTAACCGTTGCAGAGAAGATCCATCATCCATCATCGCCTCTTCTCCACCAGCCACCCGTTCTACCACCTGTGCGCAGCCCCCATCTTCTTCTATGTTCTTCATCAAATCTTCACCCGATCCCAAATTTTTTTTTAAAGACGATCCAAGCTGTTTGGATCGGATCCGGATCGGTTGATACCGGACCGGATCGCCGATCCGTATCGGGGTCGGCTTGAACCGGTCCGATCCGCGATCCTGATAGTAAAAACCTTGGTTCGAACAGAAGTTACAGAACAAGAGTTCGGCAGAAGAAGAAGAAGAAGAATGAGAAGAACAAGAAGGCTCGATCGAAGAAGAGGAAGAAGCAGAAATCACAGCCCTTGAGATGGGAAACAAGATCGCGCGTACAACACAGGCTTCGGCCTCTGAGTATTATCTCCACGACCTTCCGTCCTCGTACAACCTAGTTCTCAAAGAGGTTCTAGGTCGTGGTCGCTTCTTCAAATCGATTCAGTGCAAGCACGATGAGGGTCTCGTGCTCGTCAAGGTCTACTTCAAGCGCGGCGACTCCATCGATCTCCGAGAGTACGAGCGTCGATTGTTTCAGATCAGAGAAATCTTTCGTGGTCTCCAACACCCTCACGTTTGGCCTTTCCAAGTATGATTCATCGCATTTTTTTTTTCCTCCCTTCAATTCCTTATACTCTCGTTTCAAATCTGTTTTTCCTTATTAGGTGTGTTTGTTTTTATGATTTTTGTTTCAATTTTTCTGAATTTTTGGATGTTTCATCGTGAGGAAGACACATAGAACGAAGAAATTATGGAAAATCCGTTTATTTTTTGATACAATCCTTTTTCTTCTTACCTATTTTGATAGAAGAAAAGATGATAACAAGAGTTCAATTCGAGGAGAACCCAACCTTCAACAACTTCATAGAAGCCTTTACTTAGATTTTCATAGATGATCTTCTACAACCTATCTCTGTCAAATATAAACACCTACAGAGATTACCTTACAGAACCATACAGTGCTGAAATAAAGGACACATAATTATAACTATTAGGCCACTCACACGACTGGCCATTACTGTTATATTTACAAAACAACACACAACTGGCTTAACTAACTCCTTTAAATGATAGAGTACTTGTGTGGCTGATGTAGCTCCATTTGCATAGAGAACACGTATCAATCCTCCCCATAGTGTTTGAACTCGGATTCAACTCAGGGATCGTCCCAGTCCGATCCAAATCGGGATTGGACGATCCAAAATTAATAATTTTTTTTTTCAAAAATCCAACTCAGTCCGACTCGGACGATCCAACTCGTCGATCCCGAGTTGGATCGCCTTATCCGTATCAAGATCGGACCGAGTCATTACACTATGGTTTAATTTTGTATCGGATTCAACTCGGGGATCGTCCCGGTCCGATCCCTTACACTATGATCCTCCCCGCTAAGAACAACCTTGTCCTCAAGGTTCTTCAAGTGTCACTGGAGACGATTCTTCCTCCGCTTCTTCGCCCAGCCAAGGCCCTTCAATCATAAATAACCTTTGCGTCTTGCATCTATGTCTCGGATGATATTTCTCGTTGCAATTATAGCACAATCCTTTCTCCCTCATTTCTTTAGCTTCAGTCGAGGTGATTCTTTTGATGGGTGGCACGTAGGGTCTTGTTGGGGGGTCCTCTAAACCTATGGTTGAAGGCGGTTTGGCAGTTGCAGCCACTTTCTCTTCTTGGAGGCGAGCTAAACCAATAGCGGCCGTAAGCAAAGTGGGTTGAAACATTTGTACATCTAGACGAATATCATCTTTTAGACCATAAATGAAGCAGCTGGTCAGAAAAGTTTCAGATAATTCTCCAGTGTGGTTGGCAAGCTTCTCAAACTCCGCTTGATACTCTCGTAATGTGGTCATTTGGCGGAGCTTTGCAAGCGCACCTGCATGATCATCATATTTGGTCGGTCCAAACCGATCAATTAAGGCTGCAACAAACTCCCTCCACGAGAGATACACTTGAAACCTTTCATATCACCTATACCACCGCAAGGCTTCCCTTTGCAAATGGAAAGAAGCAACAGTTAATCGTTCCTCTTGGTTAGCATGTTGGTAAGCAAAAAATTGTTCTGCACGGTAGATCCAGCCGGAAGGATCACCATCTTCAAATGTAGGAAAGTTAAGCCTAACAGTTCAAGAGTGAATATTACCCTTAAATCCCGAACGTGAAGACTTCTCTTCAGCACGATGGAAACTTCTTCCTGCGGAAGCTTCGCCTTTCTCCTTGTGAACAACATTTGCTAGATGTTCAAGCTTGCCTTCAAGGGCTGTTTGCTTGTTCTCAAGATTCTTTAATTTTTTAAGAATCTCTTCAAGTGTCCGTTGCATAGTGGTGTCTTCCCAAGAATCTGCGACTCGAAAGTCTGCCATTAAACCCTGCTATGATACCAAACTGATACGATCCTTTTTCTTCTTACCTATTTTGATAGAAGAAAAGATGATAACAAGAGTTCAATTCTAGGAGAACCCAACCTCCAACAACTTCATAGAAGCCTTTACTTAGATTTTCATAGATGATCTTCTACTACCTATCTCTGTCAAATATAAACACTTACAGAGATTAACTTACAGAACCATACAGTGCTGAAATAAAGGACACGGAATTATAACTACTAGGCCACTCTCACACTAATGGCCATTACTGTTATATTTACAAAACAACACACAACTGGATTGACTAACTCCTTGAAATGATAGAGTACTTGTGTGGCTGATGTAACTCCACTTGCATAGAGAACACGTATCATTTTTCTGGAAACAAACATGGTCTCATAACAATTCAATTCAATTTCCTTGTTTTGGTTTGTAGAAGTAGAGAAATCTTTTGTGGTCTCTAACGCCCTCATGTTTGGCCTTTGCAAGCATAATTCTTCGCGTTTTTTCTTTAATTCTTATAGTCTCGTTTCAAATCTGTTTTCGTTAGGTGTGTTTGTTTTTATGATTTTTGTTTCAATTTTTCTGATTTTTTGGGTGATTCTTTTAAAGAAACGCACATAGAACGAAGAAATTATGGAAAATCTGTTATTTTTCTGCAAAACAAACATGACCTCATAGCAATTCAATTCAATTTCCTTGTTTTGGTTTGTAGAATTAGAGAAATCTTTTGTGGCCTCCAACACCCTCACATTTGCCCTTTCCAAGTATGATTCTTCGTTTTTTTTCTTTAATTCTTTATAGTCTCATTTCAGATCTGTTTTTCCTTATTAATTGTGTTTGTTTCTATTGTTTTCGTTTCAATTTGTTTCTGAATTTTTTGGATGTTTCGTCAAGAGGAACACACATAGAATGAAGAAATTATGGAAAATCTTTTTATTGATCATGATTTTATTTTTCTGCAAAACAAAGATGGCCTCATAGCAATTCAATTTCCTTACTTTGAATTGTTATTAGGTGTGTTTGTTTCAATTTTTTTTGTTTTTTTGGATGTTTCATCCAAAGAAACACGCATAGAATGAAGAAATTGTGGAAAATCTGTTTTTTTTTTTTTTCTGGATTTTTGAATTGTTATTTGGTGTGTTTGTTTTTATTCCTTTTGTTTCAATTTTTCTGATTTTTTGAATGTTTCATCCAAAGAAACACACACAGAACGAAGAAATTATGGAGAATCTGTTATTTTATCAGAATTTTTGAATTGTTATTAGGTGTGCTTGTTTTTATTCTCTGTTTCATTTTTTCTTATTTTTTGGATGTTTCATCCAAAAACACATACAGAACGAAGAAATTATGGAAAATCCGTTTGTTTTTCAAGATTTTATTTTTCTGCAAACAAACATGTCTTCATAGCAATTCAATTAAATTTCGTTGTTTTGGTTTGTAGTATTGGCTTGAGACGGATAAAGCGGCGTATCTTTTGAGGCAGTACTTCTTGAATAATCTTCATGATCGATTGAGTACTCGGCCGTTCCTTTGTCTCATTGAGAAGAAGTGGTTGGCTTTCCAGGTAATTTGATTTTGTAGGTGGCATCTGCTAATCTATGATTTTTTTTTCTTCGATTTTTGTGACTTGTTTATACGAGTCTTCTCAATGTTTTTAGATACGGTTGCCGACTTAGATTTGTGATTGTTGCAGTTACTCTATGCAGTGAAACAAAGCCACGAGAATGGTGTTTGTCATGGTGAGCTTAGTTGATTTAGGTGGAATTGCCTTTGTGAATGCCGGTGGCAATGTTTGTGATGAGGAATTTGGGTATTTGCAGGTGATATTAAGTGTGAGAATGTTCTCGTCACGTCGTGGAATTGGCTTTACCTTGCCGACTTTGCATCGTTTAAACCCACTTACATACCTGATGATGACCCTTCCGATTTCTCTTTTTTCTTTGACACTGGAGGGAGAAGGCGTTGCTATCTCGCACCGGAGGTTTGTTATGCTTTTGGTAGCTCTGTTTCTTTAATTTTACCATTAAGTTTCTAGAGTCTTAAAGTTTTTTTTTGGTAGGTAAATTTATTGTATTATTTATTAATTATAGAAAATATGTAGAAAGGACGATGGGCAAGGTCCAAAATACACAAACTGTGTGCAAATGGGCCAGTCATCAAAATCATGCTATTGCTTCCCCAAAGAACTTACATCTCTTTCAATCATTCACTATCATTTAAAAGATCTGTGTACAAATCCCTTTAAATTGAGGAAGAATGGAAATCCACTGAAAAAGGAGTATCATCACATTCTTCAAGATCACGTCAGTCCAAAGTTCTTTCCCTTCAAAGATACTATAATTTCTTTCTCCCTAAATTACCCCAGAGATTCAGCCAGGCTCGGACACGGACTCGGACTCCATAGCCTTCCTTTTTCTCCTTTTTCCTGCATCCGCAAGAAGACAAGATCTATGAAAAAATGTATTGGGTTGTACCCAAGTGACCTTTAATTTTGTCAACAAATGATACCAAATCAACCTGGTCACTTACAATGGGCAAGGAGATGATTAAGTGATTACACCTTCACCTTGCACAACACATACTGGTGGGGATTAACCATCCTCTACTTGCTAAGTGGTTGATTGTAAGTAACTTGTCACGGAATGCAGTTCACAGAAAGAAAGTCACGTTGGAAGGTATGTGACTGTCAGAAATTAATTTAGCTGACCCAAAATTCTTTTCCTTCTCAGGAAAATATCTAGTTGAGAGTCATTTTTTTCTCCCATCGCCATCTCCTAAAGTTGGAACCATTTTGTTCTCCCAAATTATGGAAGAGTTCCAACAAAGATGCCATTGAATCCATTTTCTTATCAAATAAGTGGTAAAATTCCCTGGACTTGTTGTTTGTTATTAAGCAATAATAATGAAAACAGAAGATCAAGAATATTGACATAGATGTACGTGGTTTGTTTTAGCTTATGTCCATAGGAGAGAAGAAGTTTCCATTATGTTAAATAATGAATTAGGGTTACGACTTATAATCCTCCCGATATATGGAAAATCCCCAATATACCCTTACCATACCTCTGGGGCTCCGCCCCCGCACCCCCAACCTATTGTTCAATCCGGCACAAAGGAGTTACCCATGACCCCGCTTCGCTTTGCCCAGGAACCCCCTCAGGTTTCTCCCCCTTGGATCTAGAGATTAGTGGATAATTATATGAGCCACTATCTCTAACAGAATTTCACGCTCCCTTTTCACCGTCACATCAGTGATCTAAGCCCCACTATTTTGGGATACTAGGAATATATCTGGAAAGCATTTCTTAAAAAAATTTCACCACACCAAACATCCTCCTAAAATCTAATCTTCGTTCCATTACCTGATACAAATCATGGTCCCTTTCAAGTGGGTCTACCACAATTGCAATCAGCCTCCACAATATCACCCCGAAGGAACTAATACGTGGGGCTGGGACCCAATCACCTGGCAAACTCTCATACTTTGTAAAAATGGTTCACCACAGATTATGTATTTTCATTCCAAATCATCAGATGCACTTCCTCCACAATTTTTTTGAAAATTTTATGATTTAGAATTTATGATGAATTTCGGTCATAAATCTAGTTAATCATCAGACGAACTGGTGTTTTATTGGGTGACTTATCATCTCTATCTTATCTGTTGTTTGCTGCCCAAACATTTTTTTTGCACTATTCTTTTGCGTGGCTGATATCAGAAACTTGTCTTAACTGGGGACGCTGAGAAAAACTGACCATTAGGCATGGGACCATAGGTAGTGGCAGAACATGGTGTTATGCTTAAAATGTACCATTAAAGTGAAACCATTTAATTGATCCATTGCATTGAATGCCTGTTAATGTCATGTCACTAAATTATTTGATCTATATCGTGGAATTCTTTTGATTATAGTATGATCTGTGAACAACAGGTCAGCTTCTTTTTAGTTTTTAGAATGGTCTAAGTTTTGTCATTACCTATTAATTGAAAATTTTACTAAGAGAAACTTAAACCTCTATTCTTTTCTTTGTTGTTTCATTGAAGCACTTATGCCAGCTTGCAATTGGTGTTAGAACTTAGAAATGAAGAGTTTATCTTTTGCTGCATTGCTTTTAAGGAAGTATCTTATAAGGGTAGATATATTCACACCATTATTGAGGTTAGCAAGTAGGAACTACTCTCACTTTTAAGGATGCCTTTCCTGGTTAATTTTATTTAGCTTATTTACACATACAATCTTAGGGAAGTTGGGTTTAAAACTTCTGGGTAATGAATATTCAATCTTTGAACTAGCTAATAGAGGAATTACATGTATGGGATAGAGTTTGGATTTGAGTTGGAGGGTATGGATGTCTTCAGTGGCTAGGAATCTTGTGCGAGTGAATTCAATTACTCTGGACACTGATAATTGACGTTCATCGCCAGTTTCATGGATACATGATCATTGGGTCTATTTCTTAGGTAGTTTGATGAACATTTCCTTGGAAGGCATGCTAGCTTCAGTGAATCTGAGAATGTAATTATGCTAAACATAGAAACTATTTTGTTTACAACTGTTGTGTTTCAAAAGATTAACACTTCATTCATTTCCTGGTGCTCTCTATTGTAAAGAACTAAAGATTGTCAATTTCTGGTGTAAATTGGCTGGAAGACAGTTGTTTTCATTTACATTGAAAAATGGAATGAGCATGCAGGGGATTTCATTAGGTTAAATTGGGATGGGGGCTAGTGAAGGAGCCTAATTCATTGGTTATTGGTAGTGCACCCAGATAGTAAAAATCTCATGGATCTAAGTAGTTAGGTTGATATGAACAATATATTATAAAATAAAATGGGTGGATATCATAATTTTTCAAAAAATAGTCAGAATTAGATAAAAGACCCTACAATTTGGAAAACCACCCTATCTTTTCCAAATCTACAATGATTTGAAAAGAGCAATCGAGTATCTCCCAAACCTGTAGATATACTGGAAGAATGAAAAAAAAAAGTCAATTCATTTGAAGAATGGCGAAAACACATAATATAATTGTTATGCATGTAACATATAAACGTATAGATTAAGAAACCATAATCTCATCAGAATTATATAGTACTCTTAGTCGTTTCTCATAATTTTTACCCAAGGAGAAATTGTCACTTTTCTTTTGCTGAAATTTAACTCAAGAATGCTACTGCTTCTCAGTTACTTCAAAATGAACCAAATGAGTGAAGAGCTGAGTGAAAGTCTGGACAAATAAACTAAGAAAGAAAGGTAAGAGTGATGCAAGAAGACACTTCTGTATGTGGTTACTTGATAATATTTGAGATTAAGAGATTCATTATATGTAGAAGTACAATATAATTGTCTTTGCACCAGTCCTCAAAACTTCTTTGTATGTCATGTTATGCACCTATATAACAAGATAGGAAGCTAAGCAATACCTACTTGGTGAAAATGACGGGTTTGGCCTTACAGTGGGGGAGCTAGGGGCAACAATCTTTAACTTTTGTGTGTTTATATGTGTTTCTTCTTCAAACTTTTCTTATTTCAGTTAAGTAAAGTAAAAATTATTTTTTGTGACATTCGTTCTCATATATGTTGTCTATGCATGTAACTTTCTGTTAAACATAAATGACCACACTCCAAGTTTATTATCTTAAATATCATGTATATGTTAGATGACCAAAGGTATTCATCATCATTTTCAGAGATTTTATGAGCATGGAGGTGAAATGCAAGTCGCACCAGATGCACCTTTAAAGCCATCTATGGATATCTTCTCTGTAGGGTAAGCATTGAAACGGGTTATGTCTACATAACTGGTTATAGTTGTATTTTCACCACTTATGAATTGCTTATATCTAGGTTAAGACTGTAACGTGGCATTTACTAATTCCACAAATTATTTTTAATATCCAATGACCTAAAATACAAAGTCAAATAACAACGAAGGATTGAGAGAAAAAGTTAAAATACAATAAAAGTCATAACCACAGAATGTAAGTTTGCTCGACTTAACTGATTGAATCTAATAAATTGCATAAAATTAATGCATGTACACTCGTTTTATCTAGCTTATGCTAGATCAACAAAAAATAATTATATAATCCAAAAAACAAATGGTGCAAGTACGTTCACTTGACATCAAATTCACTTTTGATAGTGAGATTTTCCCTAAAAGTTAGTTTTGATCTCAAATCAAGTGAAGTCCCTAGTATTATGAGAAAACAATGTTTGTGATGAATTGAAGAAATTGGAGTTTTGAATGTTTTTATGCCTGGAATAATTTCCCATTTTGTTTGACAAAATTGTGATATATTTGGTCTATTTTTTCAGTTTGGATTCATTTGACCTATATATTAGGAGAAGGGAACAAGGTAGAGAAGGTCTGTTATGTCCCTGTACATGAACACATTGTTTGTTACTATGAAAAATATGATTTTTGCATAAAGGAACTAATTGTATGAACACTCCATTATATATCTCCAATAAGTAAAACATTCAACTCTAAAAGAAAGCATTATAACTTAAAAAAAAAATGAAAATATGTGATCATGTACTAAAGTTAAAAAATGAAGCACTGGTTTTTATTAATCGATAACAAGGAAGTACTAGTTTTAACCATTCTGAATCACCCCTCAATGTGTGAGTGCATACCAGAGAACATGCTTGATCTAACAGAAATTCCATCTTAAAAATTGGTTATATATTTGAAGTATCAGACACATGTCTCATACTCGTACCCTTTTCATGCCTTGACGACAATTGTTAAGTGGTGAGTGGAAGGACCCGGGTATGATACACTTATTTTGTGGCCTTTTGATCCAAGGCGTTCCTTAAAAATTCTAGTTTAGACCATTGGATAGTACATGTACATCATTTGCAAATAACATGCACGAGGGGACCTTCTTTTGAATATGGGTCATCCACAATCAATAAAATAGATTAGGCTAATAGGTGATGTAAGCCTGTTGTTGTTGGGAACTCATTGGTCTCACTACCAATTTTTTTTTTTTTTTGGTAATTGTAATCTATTGATGTAGCTTAACGAAATACACTGTTAACTCCAAGTGGAATACAACCAACAGAAATCCTACGAGCAAAAGTTCTCCCTAAGTAAT
>JAUPMG010000010.1:3654451-3666698 GCA_031762675.1 Pachysandra terminalis
TATGCTCAGAGAAGTTGCAGTTTTCTGGTTTGATGTCCCCACATGTCGGTGGTGGAAACAGTTTCATTTGTGATGGACCATCAGATGGCATTCCTTTGTACTCCTTTAACATGGACAAACGATCAGCAGGAGTTGTGTCTCCTGGTTCAGATTCCTCATCACAATGGAATTCCTTTGGAATTAGTTCATCATCCATGCCCTGGACGGATACTGCTAATAAATCATTTAGCTTGACTAGCTCAGCGTCTGTACCTACACTTGTTTCGGGTTCCTTCAGCATCAGTAACGGTTCTAAACAGTTCTACAGAGTTGTACAGGAAGCAGAAGATGAGGATAACGATCAAAGTACCTATATCAGCAGCAAGTTTCAGAACATGGGTATATCTGGCACGCGAAAAGGAAGCTCGTCCATTACTGTGGAAGATGTTCCCTCCTCAGCTGATCTAAACGGGTTGCCATCTTTTGCCAGAGCATCATCAGTCCCAGACTCTGGGTGGAGACCTCGTGGTGTGTTAGTAGCACACCTCCAGGAGCATCGTTCTGCCGTCAACAACATTTCCATTTCAACTGACCATAGTTTTTTTGTGAGTGCATCTGATGATTCCACTGTCAAGGTTTGGGATACAAGAAAGTTGGAGAAAGATATCTCTTTTAGATCTAGGTTGACTTACCCTCTAGATGGAAGCCGAGCACTGTGCACTACAATGCTCCGGGGCTCTGTGCAAGTTGTCGTTGGAGCATGTGACGGCACGATACATATGTTCTCTGTTGATCATATCTCTAGAGGACTGGGAAATGTTGTTGAGAAGTACTCAGGTATTGCAAATATTAAAAAGAGGGAGGTTGATGAAGGTGCTATTCTCAGCCTGTTGAACTATTCATCAGATGGCTGCGCTAGTCAGATGGTTATGTTCAGCACTCAAGGTTGTGGGATCCATCTGTGGGATACAAGAACAAATTCAATGACATGGATGTTGAAAGCAATTCCTGAGGAGGGCTATGTTTCTTCTCTGGTAACAGGCCCTTGTGGGAATTGGTTCGTGTCTGGGTCTTCGAGGGGTGTGCTTACTCTTTGGGATCTGAGGTTCCTTGTACCAGTTAACTCATGGCAGTATTCTCTTGTATGTCCCATAGAGAAAATGTGTCTACTCATTCCCCCTCCAAATGCCTCTCAATCTGCTACCGCACGGCCCCTTGTTTATGTTGCTGCAGGCTGTAATGAAGTTTCTCTCTGGAATGCAGAGAATGGAAGCTGCCACCAGGTACTTCAAATCATTTACTTTTGTTTGCTATCCTAGTGATGACAATAAAATCCAATTTGGAGTTGTTTTACTTTTATTTGCAGGTTTTGAGGGTAGCAAGCAATGAGACTGATGCTGAAATGTCTGACTTGCCATGTGCGCTAGCCAGACCATCCAGTAAGTCCAGTTCTAAACAAGACCTGAGACGGAATATCAATCCAAAGTACAGAGTTGATGAGCTGAATGAGCCTCCTCCACGTCTTCCTGGTATACGCTCATTACTTCCCTTACCTGGGGGAGATTTGTTAACTGGGGGAACCGACTTGAGGATACGTCACTGGGATCATTGCAGGTTTTGTTTGAGGCCCTCTCTTCTCTTCACGTGTGTATCTTACAATAATATATTTTCTGATCGACTACTATTTGTCAATTTGCAGTCCTGATCGAAGTTACTGTGTTTGCGGGCCATCCTTAAAGGGAATGGGGAATGACGAGTTTTATGAAACCAGATCTAGTTTTGGGGTGCAAGTTGTGCAGGTACATTCGCTGCGACTCTCTTGTTGAAGAACTTGGGAATTGATTTTGTTTGCATTTTATTTTTCTAAACCTCCTTTTTGTCGGAAACTTGGTCAAATTTATCATCTTAGATCTCAAACCTGTTATTCAAATACCTGCCTAAATACCATATAAACAATATATTGACCAAAGGACGATGATCTGTTCACTTGCTGGTGTGCAGGAGACGAAGAGGCGGCATCCTACAACCAAGTTAACAGCAAAAGCAATCGTTGCAGCTGCTGCTGCTGATCCTGCAGGTGGCCACCGTGACTCCATCCTCTCGCTGGCTGCTGTGAAGTTGAACCAGAGGCTTCTTATATCAAGCAGTAGAGATGGTGCCATCAAGGTGTGGAAATAAGGAACCAAGCACATGGGAAACTGTACATAATACATATTTACTGCAACTATCAGTCAAGAAGTTCGTCATATGGAGAACGGAACATAGTCATGAAGGTCATGAGCTCTTATGCTTTGCTAGCAGATTTCCTGATCACCTCCTACCCGATTTGTATAGCGTTGTAAGCGTGTGGGACAGATCAGGAATTTGAATTATTGAATGTCAAAACCATGTGTGCTTCTTCAATACAAGAATCTCTATTGTTATTTCTTGAAAAAGAGATTTTTTTTTGGGTCAATGGATCTTTGTATAAATTTATCCCTAATTTCTTTTATTTATTTATAAAAAATTATCTTTGGGATCCCATCTGGTGGATCAGATGGCAAAATGATCTCAAAGAGAACTTCATTTTGACAGCTTAGTCCTTAGTTGGTTAGGCAGAATTTGAGAAAAAAATGAAAATATAATGCAACTTTTCATCACTTCAGTGCATTTGGACATAGAAAAGTATGATGCCAGAAAAAAATGACTATTGATCATTGAATAACAGATTAAATTCAGCCTTTCCTCGTGTAAAGCCTTGGGAATATTTGATTTTTCATTAGCTATATAACACAAGCACTCATGTTAATTGACCATTGAGGACTAGCGATGCATGGTTGATGGCTCTAGAGGCTCTCCAAATTTCATGTTGTACGAAACGCCATGACTCTACTGTGTTCAAGCTCTTTGCCTTTTCAATGGCATCATCTATCCCAGGAAACGATTTAGATCCATTGTCATTGTGCTTCAATGGCCCATAAATCTGTAACATATGCAACAATGGTGAAATTCAATTCAATTCATTGTTTCTTCACTACAAGGAAAGAAAAGAAAAAACATAAGACGAAAGCTTGTGAAGAAGCATACCAAATGCTTATACCACGGCCTTCCAGAGAGCCCATCGCGGTCTGTAAATGCTCGCTCTGCCATCATTAGTCTGTCATTCAGCTCTCGCACTTTCAGCACGTCTTTTTTCCACATCGATGCCCAGCCATTATTTTCTTCTAATGCCTAAAGCAGATCCTTCCTTATTCGATAAATCTACTTGATAAAATAAAAAATGTTATGGACAATTTTGTGAAGCAGGAATTCAAGTCATACCATTCTTTGGCTATTTATCTTGGTGGCCGCTTTCTTGAGCTCCTCAATGGACGTGTACAATGGCTTGAAGTTCATTCCCTTATCTGTGAACTCTTCTTCAAGATCCTTCGTGCTTGCCTATTATTCAGAGTCTCCGTGAATTGCACACATGCATGCATAACAAACTCTTGTTCAAATAAATCATTATAAAAATAAAAAAATTGTCTTATGCATCCATTTTCTCATTCTATATATACTTGCGATCTTTTCCTAGACTCACAATCATGAGGAGTTGTAAATTAAAGAGATTTGGCTTCCAGCGACGAACATATATACAATGTGTCAAATGCCAAATTTATGTGATTCACATATTTAATTCTTACAAAATTACTGCATTGTTCGTCTGTTCTATAAATTAATATAGTATCAAATCACACTAGATTTTACGAGTATACATTTTTGAACAATATCTAAAATAAATCAATTTATTATATCAATATATAGCAGCTAAGATATTCTAAATAAAGGTTCATCATACAGTTGGGATCAGTGTCTGCAGTTGTGTCCGAGTCAAGACAATCAAAACATGAGGTAAATATACTTTTACCTGGAGCTCATAAGCATAGGAAAGATAATTAAAAGGCAGGAACTCCTCATCAGCAAGCCGAAGAGCCAGTAGACCCCAAATGCTGGCCGCTTTTAGAAGGGAAATGAATGGAAGATAAAAAGGGGGGAAAAAGAAAGAAGAAAAATAAGTAAGTCAAATTCAATTAGGATAGGGGATTCAAGAATAAGACTTCAACAAATGATTTGAACCATTTTTTTTATCAGTTTTCTTAGTTTTTGATCAGTTTTTTTTTGAACCAAAGTGTTGCCTCTATGTGTGAACAAATAATTTGTAGGATGCTTTTGTTATTCAATTTACAAATCAGTTTTCATCTCTATCTTTTTATATTTTCACAGTAATGTTCACCAAACAATTAGGAGGGAGGGTCTAGTGTTTGTCTAGCAACCAAATAATCTGAATTTATGAATATGATGAAAGATGCTTCAGATAACATAATTTGGTGTTTGGAGTATGAGATCAAAAAGTGCTTGAAAAGAGCAAAGAAATAGAAATCAAAAAAATTACAGACCTGCTACATGCCGATGGAACATTGGATCACCAAATTTCTTCATCCAAACGAAATTGTCATACATTGAGTGGTAGACTGGGTATCCTGCAATGGATAAATGCTCCTATAGTAAACCAGATTATTTGAAGCATGATGATGTGTTTGCACATAGATTAAAGATAGACAATTGAAGAATACATAAATTTCAAAAGCATTCCAACAAATGAAAGGAATGGAAATGTAGTTCAAAGCTAGTGTGATTAGTAAAGGGAAAATTTGAGCAACTTTTACAGTCTCTTCTGGTCCTATAGTTCCATGTTATGGAATGGAAACATAGCGCGGCACCAACAGGGGTACGGTAAAGATCATTCAAACTCAAGCGCTAAGATAGCTTTCTAACAGTAAGGCCCTTCTCACTTAGCTTTGTCAAGACTAATTCCAGGTGGTGCAACCAAAAGAAGAAAAGTTTAGCTCCATTCTGTCGGCATCAATTCTCTAATCCTCATTCTTCTTCTTTTTTGGAGGGGCCAGTTTCTTGTAAACACTAATCATACCTCTTTAATTGTGGTTGCTCTGAGCTCTCAAGCTTATGTGGCTCCATCTTTTAATAACTCATAGCTTCATCCTCGGTTATATGTTTGGAGCCAAGTTCAAATATTAATAGTATTACAAATTTTACAGTAAGCTACGAATCATTGAACTACATTCATTCTAAAATATCTAGAAAGGACTAGTTTCTTGTAGCTTGGTGGAATTAGCATTACAGTGAGGCATGGATTTGAGTTTTTTTTCTCCCTACCCTTTCTCAGAATTTGATGGACAAATGGTTTGTACATTTCACAACTTAGCAGTACAAAATATGTGCAGAGTCCGCAGACATACATACATATAAAAACAATCACCATGTGCATACCCACACACACACACAGATATTCTCTTTGATGGAACTCAATATGTCATAGGAGAGAGGTGGTTGTTACCTCCTCCAAAGAACATGTCAACAGATGGAATTCCAACATGTTGAACAAAAGCAGCAAAATCGGATCGTCCACCTCCTAACCTCCCAATCTTCGTACAAGAAGAAGAAGAATATATTAAAATGTAAATTAATAAGAATAGTATAGATTAACATGCAATAAACTAACAAGGCTCATTCTACGGATTAGTTTATCCAATATATCATTGTTGTGCAGCATAAAGTCAATGTGGAATTCTCTCTCTCTCTCTCTCTCTCTCTCTCTCTCTCTCTCTCTCTCTCTCTCTCTCTCTCTCTCTAATATATATACACATATATATCCCTTTCTCTAACTATCTACTCCCTCCTTTCTTTTTTTCTTTTTCCTTCTTTTTGGGATTCCAAATACACAGCACTTATTCTTTCTAATATCACTGTAATGCAGTTCATCTCTTTCCTTAAGGTACATATTAAGATCACCTTGCCTAGAAAGAAAAATAAATGCTTGATGTAACACTTACTAATGGGGAATCATTGTAACCAATCCATGATTCATATATTGTTTGTGAGGAATTATCTGGGTCTTGAACCTTCAGAAACAAGCATAAATTCGATAAATAGGGTAAGAGAAGAGCAAGTACTAATCTGGAACTAGGACAAATATCAACATCACTACATAGTTATTGCTAATGCAACTTTTTGCAGGGATAATTGTTCTTATGTTGTTAGAGTTGTTTCTTAACCGTCATTGCTACTACTGATGTTGTTGACATTAAATTTGAAGGACCTGTTGAGTAGAGTCTTTAAGTAGTTCATCGAGCTGAGGAGTTGCAGATGCATGGAATCCTGCTCCAGAGACCGCGCAATCTACATTCAAGTAAGCAACAACTCTTGAGGCTAGCATTTGCCTATTCTCTTCAACCCATTCTGTTGATCCAATCTGCCAAAAGAAAAAGGGTAGAATAAGACCCATTCTGTTATTCTAAGCGTTTGAGTGTGTGATGGATGTATTTGTTTTTTTTTTTGGTGTGTGTGTGTGTGTGTGTGTGTGAGAGAGAGAGAGAGAGAGAGAGAGAGAGAGAGATAGAGAGAGAGAGAGAGAGGGAGACCAAGCCATACTCCTCAGCATCCCAGTTGCATAAGATGATTGTTCGTCTAGGTTTCCACCCTTTTTTCTGCAGCGTTGCTAACCTTCGACCAACCTACATTACCCATCAGTAAGAGTAATGGATGTATGCTTAAAGGCTAAAGCAATATGATATTTTTTTTGAGTACGGAAATACCTCTAACAATGTTGCAGTCCCACTGTTCGGATCAACAGCACCAAATGTCCATGCATCCCGATGGTTACCCAGAAGTACAAATCTACAATAATTGCATCATAGTGATTGAAATTCAATTAAACATGACTTGTTTGATGAGAAGCTAAGAGTTTTAGTATCTTTGCATTTCTGAAATTGGAATTGCTGTGTGGATTAGCTTCAGACATCAAATAAGAGCAATACAACTTTCAGTTCAAAGTTCAATTTCAAGATTTCAAACCATTCAATGTACTATTTATCTTAAAAGATTTGGAGGAACGGTATGGGTTTGAACAGGTTATAAAATAATTTGGGATCAAAAAGTCATCATATTTATGCTCTAATTCAATCCGAAAGAACTATTGATTTCTTACTATTTCATCACAAAGTATCAACAAATCAAGATTGATGAATCTTTGGGCCATTGTACAATCTATGAACCTAGTTTTACATTTGTTCTATAACTAAAGAGCTTAATTGATGATTTTAAATGCCATGGTACTACTCACCATGACAGAACCAGAAAGCCTAAATCCATATTTTTAAGGATTTTGGAAACATACCGATCAGGCTCTGCTGCTCCTTCAATCACAGCAACAACATTCTGGATTGTAGTTATGACTTGGTTCCCCTGAATATTTCACCAAGCAACAAATTCAGCGAAATTGGCTGCAGCAAACAAGCTCACAGCACCAGTTCACCATTATCAGACTATGATCATTCTACAACAAAAACATAAACACAGAGTTCTGTCCACAGGAATACACATTGAACGACAGAATTACCATGAACATAACTGAGAATTTAGTATGAATCACTTACAATGTAGCTCAAATTCAGAAACCCAGGTCCAGGTCCAACCCTGTAAATCGGGGTGTCTCCTCCTCTCTGCCAATCGTCATTTGCCACTTGACCACCAATTGCCGCCATGATCACGTCACCGTCAGCCGACGATACCGGCAATGACGGTATCACCGGAATGTCCCCTCCCCTCACCACCTCATCCTCCGACAGCCTCTCGCACTCACCAGTACTAGCCCAACCCGGCGTCGTTGGGTCACCTACGCCATTATACACAGTCCCCACCTGAACCCCACTTGGTGGCATCCATTTCTCATCTGGAAACCATCTCACATCTTCTCCTCCACCTCCACCTCCACCACCACCACCATAGTCCTTCCTGTCTGTAAACATCACCACCCCTAAAGCACCTGCTTCATACGCGTTCTGTACAATGTCTCCTCTGTATATCTTCCCGTATCTCGCCAGAACTACTGTACCCAGTACGTTTACACCCATTTCCTTCAACGTCGCATAGTCCTCGACACGTCCATAGTTCACGTAAACCACCGATCCGGCAGCAGTTCCCGACTTGGCATACGCGTGGAACGTGGGGAGGACCTGGTCGGCGAAAGGGACTCCGGTGTATATCTCCTGCCGGAGATTGAATATCGTTGGTGGGTCTGGGGGTCGGCGAGTCAGTATCAGGGTACGCGAGACAGGGTACGTGAGGGATACGTTGTAGGAGACGATGTGTGACCGGAGGGAGTAGGAAGTGAAGGTGGAGAGGACGTAGGAGGCAGCGTCGGCGTTGGCTTGTGTGCCGGCGACATGGGGTCGGCGAGTGAGGACAAGGAGGTGGTTTGAGATGGTTGTGTTGTCGGAGAGAGACCCAGATGTGTATAGAGAGTGATACGTGGATTTCAGAGGAGGGGTTGTAGAGAAGAGGAGGATGGAGAGAGAGGTGGCAATGAGGAAGCTTATGGTGGTGGTGTTTGGTCTAAACATGGATGGTTTCCTGGGTCTTTGAGAGGTTTTCTTGAATCTTTTTTGGTGTGGTCTTATGGGTTTTTGGAGAGAGAGAGAAGCTATTGGTTTGGTTGGTTGGTTTGTTTTGTTTTTGTTTGTTTTGTTTGTTTTTTTTTTTTTTTTCTTGGGGTGATGTGGAACCCCGACCCCACTTAGTGGGGATAGAGTAAGCCCCAGTTACATAACCCCCACCTATAAGGAGCATATATAAGGTAAGCCCAGGGATTCGAACGTGGGACCTCCAAGTCTTGAGCTGGAGAGCCTGCCAAAAACGAGCCGAGCCGAGCCGAGCTTTGTCCAACTAAACTCAGGCTCATAAATTGCTAGTAAGGTTCAGCTCAAACTCGTTAAAAATTTTTAGGCTCCGATCCGAGCCGAGCTTTGCCCAGCTCGGCCCAAGCTCGTAAAAGCTAGGCTCGCAAGAATTGACTACAAATGTGACCAAGACCAACCAAAATTGACAACCCCTGTCCAGAAATTCATTCAATTTATCCCTCAAATTTTATCGAACAATTCCACATTGAAAAATCCAGCAAACACGTCCCGACAAAACACGACATAATAATAAGATTCCAAAGCTCAAGCATTTTTGGGATTTCACCATCCTTACTATGCCTTTCCTCTCCATGCTGAAATAGGACTATTTTCTGACCTCTATACATGGGAACAGGACACTCAATGCCTTTCCTATTTTCGTACATTCTATAGCACAAGTAATTTGGATGGCTTGCAGTTCTTATAATAAAAATGAGCGTATACCATCAACTATAGCGACAAATATGCAACAAATGGATGTCATGATGATGATGGCGATGATAGTGATAAGGAAAGATTCAATACTAAAAAGCCTTTTAATTGTTACGTGAAGCAGAAAAGGATAAGATCGATATAAGAAACATTGAGAAGACAGAATAGTCATTGTTGGATTTTGCATAAAAAACAAACCATCAAACAATTGATTGCTTTCAATTGGGATACATCAAAGATACGTTCAAAAAATAGAAAAATAGACAGCTCTGTGTTATAGCCAAAGGAAGAACTTGGCATAGAAACAACAGGATACAATTACATAAATCATAGAGATATTCATGGTTGTGTATTTGACTTGATCTCTTCACTAGAGTCGTGACCATCTTCATCACCTCTTCTCCGTCTCGACCTTCCTGTTTCACATAAAAGCGAAAACAGAAAGTTGTGATTCATTTTGAATTTCTACAAGGAATATTTCTCACAGTTCTCTTCGATTTTATCTTCAAAAATACAAGGACTTATTGTTAGGAAATCAGTCCCGATTTCTCCTTAACAGATCTTTAGTACGGAAAAACAAGTTTGCATCAAACAAAAAAGACAGGAAGAAAACACACACCAAACAATCACAATACACACAAGAGTTAACGTGGTTTGGCCTAAATTGACCTACGGCCTCGACCGTTGTCAAATGACAACTAAACACTATGAGCAAATTCTTACAACTCAACAGAAATCTTTCTCTCAAGCCCCAAGACCTGAATACACCCATTTTCAGAGAAGAGTCTCACATACTCTCTCAAATACAAGAGTTCACTATGAACACAACTCTACCCTAGAAAAAAGCCTCACACGCTCTCTCACTTCAAGGAGATTATATGGATACACCCCTACTACAAAAAAGATCCTCGCATCTCTCTCACCTTCAAGAGATTTCGTGTCTTCCTTAGCTTTTTCTTCTTATCTCAAATTGTACAGGGCACAACAGTTTATATAGAAGAAAAGGGAAAGAAGAAGATAAAAAACAGTCCAGATTCATCCAGCTCTTTGTCTTCCCAAAAAACCTCTTTGCCTTCCCAATAAACAACTCTTTGTCTTTCTCAAAAAAGTTGTCCCCAACAATGTGCAATTAACACACAGCACATACACACCACCACATGGGTGGACCCCAACACTTCTTTCTAGCTCAACTGCAGTGACGTGACCAACTATGCATCACAATTTTTTTATTTTTTTTTTTTTGGTGTGGGGGGAGAGGTAAAAATATCGATTTTCGTTTGGCCGATATTGTTACAGCAACGTTCTTATAGAAAACTGATTGACAATAAAGAGTTAAAGAAGCAGAACTCATGACAACAACGAAGTATCTCTTCTACCACTCCACAGAAACAGTACCTGCATTATGTGTACATATGCAAGCATATGTGGGTAATTTCAAGTATTTATGCGTATGCAAGAAGTTAAATTCAACATTTCAATTGAGCTAATTTCCGATGTGCGAGTGTTTATATATCTTCATCTGCACGTAATAATACATATTCTGGTCTTTTTATGGACATATAATGACCAGTTGTTGTGGTACTAAATGCATATATGTGGATGCACAAGGTTAAATTCTACAACTCAATCAAACCAATTTCTGGTGTACGAGTGTGTACATAATCTGCATATATTAGTACATTCATGAATGTATTTACATATATGCGTAATGAACAAGTGTCAATATATTAAATGTTCGGGTCAGGCTCGTTAAGTTTTTTCAGGCTCAGGCAAGTTAAAACTTTCTGGGCTGAAGCTCGGCTCATAAAATGCTGGGCTCAGTCCAATAATATTATTGGGCGACATGAGCAATTAGGATTCGACAAAATCCGTGAGTTTAAATTTAAGAGGAGTTGTGAGCACCTGGTTCCTTACAGTCTTCTCCTGAGGAGTAAAGCTTCCATACGAAGGGGATTTCATAGCTGAGAACTTGAAAAAGGAAGGAACCTTTCCTACTTGACCTATTCTCTTGAGACACAAAAATGTTGCTTTCTTCTCCTCCACTCCCTTCACCAATAGCTGTCTCAATTTGTTTCATCATCGACTCATTTTTTTTCTCGTTCATACTTATGAATCAAATCACAAATTGTTCATCCTTATGAATCAAAACAACATTTGTGATCTCAATTTGTTTCATCACCGATTCATTTTTTTTCTCGTTCATCCTTATGAATCAAAACAATATTTGTGATCCTTATGAATCAAAACAACATTGTGATCTCAATTTGTTTCATCATAGACTCAAATTTTTCTCGTTCATCCTTACAAATCAAAACAACATTTGTGATTTCAAGTTGTTGCTCCCAATACAAATTCATCTTGGCTTTAAAACTATTGGAAACATTACAATTTGTATGCTAATGATCCAACACATCAAAGATGAACTGGGTTTGAAAACCTTGTAAAGACTCGAAAAATTTCTCCTAAGCATATCCTTTTAACTCAATCATTGAGCCATCTTATCAAATATCTCCCTATTTTCCCCATTTCATGACCAAGAAGGTATTCAATTTTCTGCTTTTCGATCTAATAGACCAGTAATCATTACAAAATTCTCCACAGACGCTCCTAATAGATGATCCCAAACCCTCCAGTAAGATCTCGTAAAGCTCGTGAAGACTGTGAAAAGAAATAGAATTTTGAATAGAAACAGAGATTTCAATATCTTACTCAAACCCTAATGCCTCTATTGACACCTGATCCATCTTCCCCCTTTCTTAGGTCACTATTTCTTTGGAGAAAAATCTCGAACCATCTGTTGAGATTATAATTGAGGAACTTAGGCCTTGGGGACAAGCAATTTATCAATGGATCATAAGGTTCTGTTCATGAGATTCGAAAACCCTAGAAGATAATTGTTATGTGATTAACCACGTTAGCACATGCCAGTAAGAAGAACATGCATATCCACGTGAACACATTAGCAAGGCAAGAGAGGCGCATGCGAAGCACACAGGGAATTTGTTATTTAGTTGGATTAGGAATCTACTCTTTGATTATTTAGTTTGATTAGAAGATTGTAG
>JAUPMG010000010.1:3727203-3738416 GCA_031762675.1 Pachysandra terminalis
CGTGACATATACATACATTGACGTAGAGTTTGGTTTGGTGATATTTCTATTTTCTTAAATATCAACTAAACTTCTCCACCTTGTCAGTACTATTGCAGCGCATATGGCTATTATGCCCGAAAAATCTGCACTGTAAATGTAAACACGAATATCCCTCACTATTTGAGAGAGTAGATCATTATAACTGATTATTGTACTATTAGAAGAGCAAGAATGGTCTAAAGTAGAGCGTGGTTCTTCTCGTAGAGCATTTGTTTAATAACAAAAGAGGCAAGATTTTTAAGAATGTTTCCTAACAATTGTAGTTCTCTTCACATAACATTTGTTTTCTTAAATAAAGGTGTGTGGGTGGGGTGGGAGGTTGAGAATTTATAAAACTTTTGATCACTGTTACATAACTAATGATGATTATTATATTATTTGAGAAGTAGACAGAGACCACTGATATTTGTTAATAGTGATCTTATTTATTCACACTAAATAGTTGTAGAACAGTTTATTTTATAACTGTGATCTTAAATATTTTGACCAACCTTTCCATCAAGGTATTCTTTTTTTAACGTGATGAAAGATATCTGCGCCACCATCCTTGCGTTGTCTCCGTGTGGGCGTGTGTGTGCGCATTACAAAATACCTGTTTTTTCCAGGCGGTTCGAAACTGCCGGCCTATATGACCTAACCGCCGTGTAAGGATTAGACGGCGGTTTCTTAAACCGCTGACACATCCCCCGCCGCCGTAGGTAATATCGGCAGTTCTCACAGCGGTTTGGTTAAACCGCCGAAGGATAGTTGCTTTGTTCCGGCGGTCCATAAAACCTCCGACTTAGGTTCACTATCTCGGCGGTTATACACCGCCAATATAATCATTATAAGACGATGGTTATATATAACCGCCGACATAAGGGTGGTTTGTTTCGGCGGTTTTATATATACCCACCGGCCTATCTAAACTATCTCCGTGTGTGTGTGTGTTTGTATGTATGTTTTTCTGTGTGTGTATATGTACGTCACTAAAAGATGACAATTGCTTCTTAAAAGATGACACTATAGAGTGCAATTTTGTTTTAAGAGTATCTCTAATTTAGCTTTCGGTTGCTTCAACGAACCTAAAAATTTTAATATTAGATACAAGAAATGAATAACAAATCTTACTCCCTTTATTTTGTTTGATTCCTTCGAAGATGATCTAAAATCATTTCTAATACTCAAGGGAACCATTTTGTCAAAAGAATAGGTTGATGCAGATTACAATCATCACTAATATTTATGGTAAATTATTAATCACATATGAAATAATTAAAAATGACTGGACTATCAACAGATTTTTGAAAACCATAAAAATATCAATATTCACTATATAACTCCTCAAAGTCATCTGAAAGCCTCTCTATATGTATACCATCCTGTTGAAAGGAAAAGCTTGATGCAAATTTGCATTATTTTTAATATTTGTAGTCCTAATAAGAATTTTCTTTATAGTTGCATATTTAATGAATGAAACAACTGAATTTTCCTCACATACATTGCAAAACCTAATAAAAAAAATAGTATTCACAAAATAATTCCGTAGTCATTTCAAAGCCTCGGAAGCACATCGCAGATCCCCAAATCGGTTGAAGATCCTTTGAAAAGTACTAAAAAAAAACTAAAAGCACTTCAAAAGTCTATGAAACTTAACAATGATGAAATCTAAAGTTATACGAACCCTAAAAAGTATTAAATTGCATAAAATCAATTGAAAATCTCTAACTTTAGCACCATGAATATTTGAAATATTGTAAAGATTTTGCCAAGTATGATTTCCCTCACCTTATTTGTATTTCCATTTCCATGGTAATACTCATCCCCATTAATCGCTGATAGAAACCGTTTATGATTCGCTATTCAAAGTGGGTATTGGTCGAGAATGGAGAAGGGATAGAAAATCGTTTAAAAAAGGAAAAATCCAACAATCTTTCCTCGAGTGTCATGTGTTTATATATATACATGTATGTGAAAGGTTGAAGCATATGTCAATCATCTTTTATATTTACAGTCCTAATAAGAAATTTCTTTATAATCACATATTTAATGAATGAAAAATAACTGGATTTCAAACACATACATTGCAAACCCTAAAAAAGCTAGTATTTATAAAATAATTTCTTAGTCATTTCAAATCCTTTGAAGCTCACTGCAGATCCCTAAATCGTTTGAAGATCCATTGACAAGTATTACAAAAAAAAAAAAAATTAAATCACTAAAAGTTGTAAACTAAACCCTAAACGCTAAACCCTAAAAGTCTTTAAAACTTCACAATGATGACATCTAAAGTCAAAGAAACCCTAAAAAAAATATTAAAATACATAAAATCAATTGAAAATCCTTTAAATACTTTAGCACCATGGATAATTGAAATATTGTAAAGATCTTGCCCTAGTTTGGTTTCCCTCACCTTATTTGTGTTGTAGGTAGTTGCCATTGTGATCCTTATCACCGTTTAATCACTGATAGTCACCATCCACTTTTTCCTATTCAAAGTCGGTATTGGTCGAGAATGGAGAAAGGATAGGAAATCGTTGAGAAAGGAATAACAGTTGCTACATAGAGAATGACTAGGAGAAGAAGTTTTGCGTATTGATTTACAATAAATCAAATATATATAGATTTATAGAGATCCGATCCCTTATGTATAGGGATTCATTAGCTATAATTAAGAAACAAATAAGGATATAACAACTATACAACATATGGAATTTGAATTTTGGATTTTGGGACATGATTTTGTGAATCACCCCCAATTCTCCCCCTCAAGTTTTAGTGCATGGAGATTGAGAATGCCCAACATGCAAATTAGAGTGTGGAATTGTTCTTTGGTCAATGTTTAATAAAGATATCAGCCAGCTATTGAGATGTATGAGTATAGGCTGTTCGAATCAAGCTGGGTTGAATCTTCTCATGAATCAGATGAAAATCCAATTCGATATGCTTGGTATGCTAATGAAATACGGGATTAGAAACAATGTGCATAGCAGCTTTCTTGTCACAAAGCATAATCATGGCTTAAGGGCATTTGGCACCAAGATCATTAAGTAGATATTTCAGCCAATTGAGCTCATAACTACTATGTGCCATTGCACGGTATTCAGTTTCAGCAGGTAATGTAGTAGAGGTAACTGCAGATGATTACTTAAGAGCGTTGGATCGAAACAAGATGCATTGTGCACACTGTGGTTTCAAACGGGCATAAGTTTTGGTTCTTGTGTTGGAATTAAGCTTACAATACCATTTCGGAAAGCTAACGATGAGAGCTACAAGAATCATGCTACACCATGATTTGAGATGCATGTCGGATGTTTAAAGTCGTTTAGACCCTCAAAACGACCTCCAAAGTCTTTTACCTGTTTTAGTAACTTTTGCTTTCCTAGTTCTTTAACAGTTATTTTTTAGAAGTTTCTTATTTCTTTAGGATTACTTTTAGCAGTTTTCTATTTCTTTAAGGATTGTTTTTTTTCATTTTCCTATTTCTTTTAGGATTTCTTTTCTTAGATAGGATTTTCTTATAAATAGAGAAGAGATTGTAGATATTTCTTTATTAGTTGATTTTATGAAATTAAATTGAGAAGCTTTTATTTTTTTTTCCTATTGTTCTAAGGTTTTTCCCTTATACCCTAACAACTCAAGAAGGTTGTGTTTGTTCTGTGGCCAGATTTATCAACCCTGTTCTTCTTCACCCTATCTCACTTGGTATTAGAGCTAGCATTGATATGTCACCTCGCAGACGTGGTGGGTGATTTCTCCTTTGGAAGAAGTTCATGAGCGTGATAGTGTAGCTTGACTCATATGACAGATCGAGATCCTAACCCAGCCGATGACTGATTTGACCGAGTGTCAAAACCAAGAGCAGGATACGGAATCCGAAATCCTTTTGTAGAAGTCGACCCAAGGAGAGACAATTTTAATTGAAGGCATTGGTAATTTGGATTAAAGGTTGATATGCTTGATTTCCATGGCGGTTTGCAATCGGAAGATTTCATGGATTGGATTAATACTATGGAGGAGTATCTAGATTTCAAGGAGGTTCCCGATGATAGATAGGTTCCGTCAGTGGCTACTAAATTCCGAGGACGTGCTTCTGCTTGGTGGCAATAGTCCAAATTTATGCGAACCAAACTTAGTAAGGCCAAGTTTAGTTCATGGGAGAAGCTTAAGAAGCCTATGCGACAAGATTTTCTGCCCCATAACTACACGAGAGTTCTGTATCAAAGTTTGTAGAACCTTCACCAAGGGGCGAGATCTGTGGACGATTATACTAATGAATTCTATCAATTGGTGTCCCATAATGACCTAGCCGAATCTCAAGAACAACTCGCATCTAGGTATATTGGAGGTTTGCGTCAACAATTCCAAGATACCCTGAATTTATTTGTCCTATTTTCTATTTCTGAAGCACATACCAGAGCTCTTCATCTTAAGAAACAGATGGGTTAGAGGGGTGGTACGACAGGAGGCTTTAACATAATTTTACACCCAACAGTAGGGAAACCGTGAAGACAGGTTGTAACGTGCAGCCCACAGGAAGGTCATTGGCCCAACCAATCAACAACAAATCAGTCAATAGTGTAGACACCCCAATTTGCAAGAGAGCGATTTCTCTTGATCCTTGCAGCTCCTGGAGGCTTGAGCTTCGCTTTTTCCTATCTCTCAATCATCTCTAAACAAGCCCCAATCATATTGCCAATTGTCTCTGAAAATCCCAAAAATCATGTGAAATGACCAAAATACCCCTGATAGACCCCACCTGATTCATCTCAGTTCTAAATCCATTTTCAACCTCAAATTCGAATTCCTGAGCCAAAATGCTCTCCAATGAATATAAACTTGGGCTAATTCGAAGTTCGTTGGAAAAATGACAGTTTTGCCCTTAATCCATATTTGACCAAACAGTTAAATCCAAGGGTCAAAATATTTCTCCAACATGAAATTTGGATTCCTCATCGAAACACCTTCGAAACGATTGTGATTTTGTGAAATTCCGAGTTTGGGAGTCGAAGGGTCATTTTTGGTATTTTTAAAATTATCAAAAAATATAATGGGGTAAAAAATAATAAAAAAAACACTTTAATGAGGGAATTGAAATAAAATAATTGAGAGAATATTTGAGGAAGATTTTTCTTGTATCAAATTCCAAGAAATAAGAAAAAATCAATTTTAGAAGTTGCTATGTGGCAAATCCCCCCCGCAAAAAAAAAGCTTTTAAATTCAAACTAAAAAAATGGTTTTCTATTCTCAAACAAATTAAAAGGGGAGGTTTCTAAATTCAATTCAAAAGGGGGTTTTTAAATTTCAAATTCAATTTCTCAAGAGATGAAGTTTCTAAATTCACCCCCCCCCCCAAAAAAAAGAAATTCTTAATTCAAATAAAAGGAAGAAAGTTGCTAAAATAAATAAAAAAAGGGAGAAAAGGAGAAAATTACCAAATTTAAACAAAAAAGGAAAATTTTCTTATGAAGATAGGGAAAGCTCGGCCTACCCCTCAACGGATTCACTCGGAAAAACTCTCCTCCTATGTTCATCTTCTCCGGCGACCTAAGCGCCGTTGTTCCTATCTCTATATTTTCCAGCGCAGCCCTCGTCCACGTTCCACCTTCTCACACACTTTATCTCACGAATTTCTCTCCCGAATCTCCGGCAACGCCTCATGTCCCATTCATTTTCAGACCAAACCCCGACGACCTCTCCCTTTTCCAGCATTATTCCTGCACGTACCAGCCACCAACACCCCCATCTTCATCACAAGAACTTTCCATCCCTCATTCCCTTGCCGCACAAACACCAATAGCCGCAGCAGCTATACCGCAGCCTCCTTGCTTCTTCTCCCTTTGCAAAAAAAAAAAAAAAAAAACCAAACTCCTGTTAATACTGTTTGGAACATTTGGTCTACCATAACAGGAATTGGTACATCTAACATTTGCAAAATGGATCAACCACAAAACAATATTTTCAGAAAACAAGAAATCGCCTGAAACCCGGGTTCTGTTTGAGTTCCTTCATAATACTGTTTTAAGTTTGCCAAGGAAAGATTCACGTATAAGAAGCATGTTATTCATGAAAGTAAAGCAAAATGCACAATAAACTACATAAGCAATACAGAAGAAAATCGTCTGTGATCTACTTCGTGCTATATTTCCGGCGACGGAACCGGTAACCGGTTATTCCGATTAAGGTAGAAGTCAGTTTAAGGTCGATTTGTCTCTAAGGGCTTTAGATTCATAGTTAGCACCAAAATATCATAGACGATTTCAACTCAAGCAATACTGTTATCAAAACATTATACAAAGAATTAGCAGACAAAAATGGGATTAAAAAGAAACAAATTGTCTATTGTTTGCAACAAATATCTACACAAATCACAGAATCATCTAATTCTCATTGCAAAATTGCTATGGATTCAAAGAAAAGAACTTGTAAGACATATCACTATGAATCTATAGTGCCTTTCATACAACAGATTTATTGAGTTTCATATCCCAAAAAACTCAAAATTATAGCTCCATAAGCAGAAGAAACAAGATCCTTCTCTTACCATAACAAGATCTCGAATTCCCATTTCACTTGTACTCAAATGAAGGAATAGGTATGCTTGGTGTATCAAAGCTCTCCAAAACCTCCGTCTTGCTTCCATCACTCTTTCCAGACTCCTTCCCACCACCAAAAAATCCTCCCAACCAAGGCGACGACGACGATACCGATCCCTCATCAGAACTCTCACCGATCGACGGCAATTGCCCCAAATTAGGTAATGGATCCTCCAACGGAGGGAGATTCTGAGGCGAACTGAGAACCTTATTGAGCGTGATCCCAGCTCCTTCAATCAAAGCAAGAAGAACCCCACCAAACAACGCGGACCTTGACGCTGCACCTAACCCTTGACGCATCTGGAGGAAGCCTCCGGTGGCGGCGCCGGCGAAGATGGAGTTCCAGGGGTCTTCTTTCTGGCGAACGAAGACCATGGTGCAGTCGAAAGCGGAGAAGAGACCACCCCAGACGGCGAAACTGCCGCCGATGCGAGGAGCGTTCATGCGAACGGCTTGAGAGCCTCCGATCAATCGCTCGCCTTTGGGAGAGTTGTAGATTCCTTTCAAAAAATGGAAGGCTGAGCCGCCGACGGCGCCCATGCCGAAAGCTCCACCGACGTCGTCGAGGATTCGATCTGGACAGGGTTCTCGAGAGGTTTCTGGGGTTCCCATGGTATCGATCACAGAGAAAGACAAGAGAGAGGTTTTACGGCTTCTGAGAGAGATTAAAATGAAAAGGGGGTTTAGGGCAGCCCATGTTTTGTGCGTATTGAGCGAGGCTGTTTGCAGTTTTTTTTTTTTCACAATGCACGATGACTGTCATAGCCTTCCATATTAACAATGAAATTACCAATATGACCTTACCTTGTATAAGGAAAAAAATAAGGTGGATTTACTAAAGGACTTTTTACAAAAAAAACAAAGTAGAAATAAATACTAAAATTACTGTAAAAACCATTATCAAATAAAATTTTGTACCAAAAAATTCCTTTATGAACAATAAATTTTCCAACCTATATCCCAAACTTAATCGACCAGTTCCCTCTCTTTCTTCAAATTAATTTTTTTTTCTTCAGAGACAAAAAATAAAGAAATCCTATTCATCTTCTCCGGCTTCGGCTGGTTGCGCGCACCACAGGTAACCCTTCTTCCTCCTCCCTCTTCTTTTCTTCTTCTTCACCTCCAACCCTACCTGAAAGATTTAGGGTTTATTATTTCGAAAAAAAAAAAAAGGAAAAAATCAAAGCAAATCTTATTTCAAGTTTCGGGGAAGAAATAAACGAAAAAATACGACAGAAGAAGATCTGATTTGGATCGATCGAGCTTGCACATATTCAAGTTCAGGTTTCCTTCTCTTTTTTGATCCAACAATCTTTCCTCGAGTGTCATGTGTGTGTGTGTGTGTGTGTGTGTATATATATATATATATATATATATATATATGTATGTGAAAGGTTGAAGCATATTTCTATCATCTTTTATATTTACAATCCTAATAAGAATTTTCTTTATAATCACATATTTAATGAATGAACAATAACTGGATTTCAAACACATACATTGCAAACCCTAAAAAAGCTAGTATTTATAAAATAATTTCTTAGTCATTTCAAATCCTTTGAAGCTCACTGCAGATCCCTAATTCGTTTGAAGATCCATTGACAAGTATTACAAAAAAAAAAAATTAAATCACTAAAAGTTGTAAACTAAACCCTAAACGCTAAACCCTAAAACTCTTTAAAACTTCACAATGATGAAATCTAAAGTCAAAGAAACCCTAAAAAAATATTAAAATACATAAAATCAATTGAAAATCCTTTAAATACTTTAGCACCACGAATAATTGAAATATTGTAAAGATCTTGCCCTAGTTTGGTTTCCCTCACCTTGTTTGTGTTGTAGTTTCCATTGTGATCCTTATCACTATTTAATCGCTGATAGTCACCATCCATTTTTTGCTATTCAAAGTGGGTATTGGTCGAGAATGGAGAAAGGATAGGAAATCGTTGAGAAAGGAATAACAATTGCTACATATAGAATGACTTGGAGAAGAAGTTTTGCGTATTGATTGACAATAAGTCAAATATATATAGATTTATAGAGATTCGATCCCTTATGTATAGGGATTGATTAGCTATAATTAAGAAACAAATAAAGAAATAACAACTATACAAGATATAAAATTTGAATTTCGGATTTTGGGACATGATTTAGTGAATCACCCCCAATTCTCCCCCTCAAGTTAGTGCATGGAGATTGAGAATGCCCAACATGCAAATTAGAGTGTAGAATTGTTCTTTGGTCAATGGTTTAATAAGGATATCAGCCAGCTATTGAGATGTACGAGAATAGGATGTCCGAATCAAGCTGGTTGAATCTTCTCATGAATCAGATGAAAATCCAATTCGATTTGCTTGGTATGCTAATGAAATACGGGATTAGAAACAATGTGCAGAGCAACTTTCTTGTCACAAGACATAATCATGGCTTGAGGGCATTTGCCACCAAGATCATTAAGTAGATATTTCAGCCAAGTGAGCTCACAACTACTATGTGCCATTGCACGATATTCAGCTTCAGCAGGTGATGTAGTAGAGGTAACTGCAGATGATTATTTAGAAGTGTTGGATTGAAACAAGATGCACTGTGCACACCGTGGCTTCAAACGGGCATAAGTTTTGGTTCTTGTGTTGGAATTAAGCTTACAATACCATTTCGGAAAGCTAACGATGAGAGCTACAAGAATCATGCTACACCATGATTTGAGATGCATGTCGGATGTTTAAAGTCGTTTAGACCCTCAAAACGACCTCCAAAGTCTTTTACCTGTTTTAGTAACTTTTGCTTTCCTAGTTCTTTAACAGTTATTTTTTAGGAGTTTCCTATTTCTTTAGGATTACTTTTAGCAGTTTTCTATTTCTTTTAGGATTGTTTTTTCTTAGATAGGATTTTCTTATAAATAGGGAAGAGATTGTAGATATTTCATTATTAGTTGATTTTATGAAATTAAATTGAGAAGCTTTAATTTTTTTCCTATTGTTCAAAGGTTTTTCCCTTAAACCTTAACAACTCTAGAAGGTTGTGTGTGTTCTGTGGCCATATTTATCAACCCTGTTCTTCTTCACCCTATCTCACTTGGTATCAGAGCTAGCATTGATATGCTGCCTCGCAGACGTGGTGGGTGAATATTTCTCCTTTGGAAGAAGTTCATGAGCGTGATAATGTAGCTTGACTCATATGACAGATTGAGATCCTAACCCAGTCGATGACTGCTTTGACCGCGCGACAAAACCAGGAGCAGGATACGGAATCCGAAATCCTTTTGTAGAAGTCGAACCAAGGAAAGATGCTTTTAATTCAAGGCGTTGGTAATTTGGATTAAAGGTTGATATGCTTGATTTCCATGGCGGTTTGCAATCAGAAGATTTCAAGGATTGGATTAATACTATGGAGGAGTATCTGGATTTCAAGAAGGTTCCCGATGATAGACAGGTTTCGTTAGTGGCTACTGAATTCTGAGGACGTGCTTCTGCTTGGTTGCAACAGTCCAAACTTGTGCGAACCAGACTTGGTAAGGCCAAGATCAGCTCGTGGGAGAAGCTTAAGAAGCGTATGCAACAAGTTTTTCTACCCCATAACTACACGAGAGTTCTGTATCAAAGTTTGTAGAACCTTCACCAAGGGGCGAGATCTGTGGATGATTGTACTAATGACTTCTATCAATTGGTGTCCCATAATGACCTAGCCGAATCTCAAGAGCAACTCGCATCTAGGTATATTGGAGGTTTACGTCAACAATTCCAAGATACCCTGAATTTATTTGACCTATTTTCAGTTTCTGAACCACATGCCAAAGCTCTTCATCTTAAGAAACAGATGGGTTGGAGGGGTGGTACGAGAGGAGTCTTTAACCTACTTTTACACCCAACAGTAGGGAAACCGTGATGACAAGTTGTAAAGTGCAGCCCATAGGAAGGTCATTGGCACAACCAATCAACAACAAATCAGTCAATACTGTAGACATCCCAATTTGCACGAGAGCGACTTTCTCTTGATCTTTGCAGCTCCTGGAGGCTTGAGCTTGGTTTTTTCATATCTTCCAATCATATCTAAACAACCCCCAATCATATTGCCAATTTTCTCTGAAAATCCACAAAATCGTGTGAAATGACCAAAATACCCCTGGTAGACCCCACATGATTCATCTCTCCTAAATCCATTTTCAACCTCAAATTTCGAATTCCTATGCCAAAATGATCTCCAATGAATATAAACTTGGGCTAATTAGAAGTCTGTTGGAAAAATGACAGTTTTGCCCCTAATCCATTCATTTGGAACAAACAGTTAAATCCAAGGGTCGAAATATTTCTCCAACATCAAATTTGGACTCCTCATTGAAACACCTTCGAAACGACTGTGATTTTGTGAAATTCCGAGTTCGGGAGTCGAAGGGTCATTTTTGGTATTTTTAAATTATCAAAAATGACAGAAAAATATAATGGGATACAAAATAATAGAAAAACACTTTATGGAGAGAATTGAAATAAAATAATTGAGAGAATATTTGAGGACGATTTTCCATGTGTCAAATTCAAAAAAATATGAAAGAATCAATTTTAGAAGTTGCTATGTGGCAAATCCCCAAAAAAAGAATAA
>JAUPMG010000010.1:3738516-3764897 GCA_031762675.1 Pachysandra terminalis
TATGTTTAATTTATAATTTTGTTATGTTCTTACAAGTTTTCATAAGTTTAAATTAATATTATTTATAATTTTTTATAAGTTCTATATTTTTAAACTTATATATTTTGTAAGTTTATTTTTGTTTTTTTTTTTTAACTTTTAATAAGTTTGATCAAAATATTTTTTAATTAAAAAACAAGCTAAAACTAGTCATTATTGTGGAAAAAGGCTTAGTTTTAGTCGGATTCTGACCAAAACATCTATTTGCAGCCTAAATCTGGCCTAATTAGCCGGATTGGCACGAGCCGCACGTACCGGACCTTGCATGCCGTGCTGGACAGGCGTGCTCGTGCCAGTAGCTGGTCATGCCTAGGCACATTGGGCTCAAAACTGAGGCCCGACTTAAGCGGGCCATGCCTGGGCGGCGGCACGACCCGTTTATATCCCTATCCAGGGATATTATTTTCCTGAGATTTCTCCATTTGAAATCTTGTATCAAATTCTTTTCCAAGAATTTCCGTATTAACAAACCATATCTTAATTTTGTGGAAAAATATTTTCCCATAAAAAATACAGAGATCTTGTAATTGGATTTCTACCATGCAAGCACACAATAAAGCATGTATGCAAATCCAGTAGGCGTAATATATTAATATAGATGAAGGAGAACATAGAGATATGGAAGGTGTTGGAGACTTGCAAAGGGATCTCCCCCACCCCCACAAATATACGCGAATGAGGTTGTAGAGACATCTAACATGTTCAAAGATTCAAATGGTCCTCCAATCCTTAGTATCTTAATGTTTTTGTCATCAAGGGGTAAAATTTTTTCCATTTGCAACTTTTTCAACTGCTTCACATTTTATGAAGAGGGATTGAAGAAACCTCATCTTATTAATGAAAACACAAAGCTTTCCCGAATCATCTCCAATAACTCTATCAATAGATAGCTTTTGGTTTCGGGTACAACTCCCAAGTTCTTCTACTAACCTCGTGGTGGATCTCACCATGAAGAACGGTCAAAATTCTTCACCATGAAGAACGGTCAAAATTCTTGTTTATTTTGAACAAGAAAAAGTCACTAATTGTTCACGGGTTTACGTATCTTCTTCGTTCAATCCTCTAGACATATTGAGAAATATGTTAGATGGTTCTATTATGGAACCCATCTAACATATGCATTGGAAACAATGAACGAAGAAACTTTAGTATGAGCGATCCAAGAGTTTTTGCTGGTGCTTATAAGAGTGAAGTAGTAGACTTGCCCCTGAGAACAATTGGGATGGTCAGTGCCCTCCAATTCGAGACTCGTGCAAGAGTGAGATCCATCCTGAGATTAGTAGAAGAACTTGAGAGTTGCACCCGAATCTAAAAGTTGTCTATTGATAAGTTTACTGGAGATGATTCGGGAAACCTTTGTGTTTCCATTAAAATAAGATGAGATTTCTTCAATCTCTCTTCATAAAATGTGAAGCAACTGAGAGGCTGCAAATGAAAAAAAAATCACCCATTGATAACAACATTAAGATACTAAAGATTAGAGGACTAGTTGAACCTTTTGAGCATGTTGTTAAATGCCTCTACAACCTCACACGCGTATATTTGTGGAGGATAACATGTTGAAGGAGGATTCGTTTTCAAGTCTCGACCTTCCAAATATATCTGTCCTCAGCTAAAATCTCCAGATATTTGTGGGATAACATGTTGAAGGAGAATCCCTTTTCAAGAACTCCTTTTATCTTTTGTCTGCCCTGTATTGGATTCCAGATTATGAATGAAATTGATATGAGAATTTCATACAATTTTTTTTATCAGTAAATATTACTTTTATTAATTGGTCCTAAAGCCTAGCTATGGACAACGAGTATACATCTTTCAACCCCAAAAAACATGTAAATCCTGAATCTATATACATACGAGTATCCCAATTCATTTCCCATTAATAATCAAATTCAGTATGAGTAATCCCTCCAAATTCAGTATGATTAATCAAATAAATGTCCAAAAAAAGAGAGCAATGATAGGGTATTGTCAATCAGCTTTGGTCATCTTTTTCCTGCTCTTCAATATTCTCTGATTTCTCTCACACCATACAGTCCAATACTCACACAATCTTAATGTACAAATTGATCGAATACTCATACAACATAAAATCACATAAGTATGCAACAGAAGAACACTAACAAGGCAATGAAGGCTGATCACTATTTAAAAGTTTTTGCTGCTTTGTTACATTCTACCTTCCTGAGCTAGATGAACTAGTATGCCCTCAACAGTTAACCACAGTGTACTCCCCCTTCATTGTTCAAATTCTCAGTTCCATCTCAGGCTTAGGTCCCTACTGGAACTGGAACATTATGCCTATTGGTACCCATTATTGCTAGTTTTGGCCAATAAAATGTAGTAGCAGCTGAATGTCAGCGCATGGTTTCATATTGTTCCAGTCAAAATGATCAGTGTATGGTCTCAAATCGGCTGAATGTAATGGACACTAACAAAGTGCAAATAATTTGCCACAGCAGTGTGAAAACATCAGATTAAAAAGAATTAACATAGAAGTACACCGAACTCGTGCTGCAGTTCTCATTCTAACCTGATAATGACCCTAATAAGAAGAGATGAATCAAAAGAAAACGAGAATGCAGAAAGGAAAAATAATTAAATACAGCAAATAGGCAGCATAATCACTCAAGGCTACATATCTCCACCAAACAACGGAAAATTAAGTCTACCAAAACAAGACATACAATTGATCATGTGTCAAGACAAAACAAGGTTCCAACCCGGAGCTGCCAGAATCAATTGATCATGTGTCTAACATTTGCAAAAATAGATCAACCAAAAAACAACATTTTTTAAAAACAAGAAATCTACTGAAACTGGGGTTCTGTTTGAGTTCCTTCATGGAACTGTTTTAAGTTTGCCAAGGAATGATTCCGGTATAAGAAGCATGTTATTCATGAAAGTAAAGCAAAATGCACAATAAACTACATAAGCATCACAGAAGAAAATCGTCTGCGATTTACTTAGTACGATATTTCCAGCGGTACCAATCACATGACGCCACACACTCAAGCATGGTGTAAAGGATTGACCAATTCAACTCAAGATCGGCTCGGGACTAGTCCCGATCCCAAGCTGATCCCTAATTAATTAAAAATTCTCTGACTAGGTTTCGGACAATCCAATATGGATTGTCAAGCACCCTTCAAAAAGTTTCTTTTAGAAAAAAAAAAAAATGGGCCATGTTTTGGATCACCGATCCGATACCAAGTTTAAACACCATGCACTCAACGACAAAACCAGTAACAGGTTATTCCGATTAAGGTAGAAGCCAGTTTAGGGTTTATTTGTCTCTAAGGGTTTTAAATTCATCAGTAGCCGGTTTCATAGTGCTACCGTAGCACCAGGGCGATTGGTACCGTCGGAAATATCCCAGACAATTTCAAGTCAAGGTTTTAAATTTCGATATCGCCAGATTTTTTCTGGCCAAATTTCACTACCTGGCAAAATATTTTGTCAGGTTCGAGAACTATTGGGGAAATATTTCGCCAAAATTTCGACAAAATGAGGGGAAATGAGAATTCCCCCTACATTTCATTTTACTGGGGGGCATTTTGACAAAATTTAAGACCTTCATTTCAACTCAAGCAATACTGTTATCAAGACATCATACAAAGAATTAGCAGATAAAAATGGGATTAAAAAGAAAAAAATACTCTATTGTTTGCAACAAATATCTACACAAAATCACAAAACACAGAATCATCTAACTCTCATTGCAAAATTGTTGTGGCTTCAAAGAAAAGAACTAGTAACACATATCACTATGAATCTATAATGCCTTTCATACAACAAATTTATTGAGTTTCAAAGCCCAAACTCAAAATTATATCTCCATAAGCAGAAGAAACAAAGATCCTTCTCTTACCATAACAAGATCCTGAATTCCATCTCACTTGTACTCGAATGAAGGAATAGGTATGCTTGGTGTATCAAAGCTCTCCAAAACCTCCGTCTTGCTTCCATCACTCTTTCTAGACGACTCCTTCTTCCCGCCACCAAAAAACCCTCCTAACCAAGAAGACGACGACGGTGAACCCTCATCGGAACTCTCACCGATCGATGGCAACTGCCCCATATGGGGCAACGAATCCTCCAATGGAGGGAGATTCTGAGGCGAACTCAGAACCTTATTGAGCGTGATCCCAGCTCCTTCAATCAAAGCAAGTAAAACCCCACCAAACAACGCGGATCTTGAGGCTGCACCTAACCCTTGACGCATCTGGAGGAACCCTCCGGTGGCGGCGCCGGCGAAGATTGAGTTCCAAGGGTCTTCTTTCTGGCGAACGAAGACCATGGTACAGTCAAAAGCGGAGAATAGACCACCCCAGACGGCGAAACTGCCGCCGATGCGAGGAGCGTTCATGCGAACGGCTTGAGAGCCTCCGATCAATCGCTCCCCTTTGGGAGAGTTGTAGATTCCTTTCAAGAAATGGAAGGCTGAGCCGCCGACGGCGCCCATGCCGAAAGCTCCACCAACGTCGTCGAGGATTCGGTCTGGACAGGGTTCTCGAGATGTTTCTGGGGTTCCCATGGTATCGATCACAGAAGAAGAGAGGTTGCTTACTGCTTAGGGTTTCTGAGAGAGATTAAAATGAAAAGGGGTTTATGGAAGCCCTTGTTGTAAGGAGGCTATTTGTAATTTTTTTGCAATGCATAATAATTGACCATCATACCCTTCCATAGTAACATTGAAATTACCTATTTGACCTTATCATGTCCAAGGAAGATAACAAGGTCAATTTACTAAAAACAATCATGGGAAATAAACTAGGAATAATTTTTTCTGCTATATAATGATATGATTTTAACCAAGAAATTCTATGCTTGGGTGAGGTATAGTTATTTTCTGCATCATTTAGATTAGTGGCAGAAAATACTTTAATTAAGGAAGAAATCAGTTTAGGGTTAATATGTTTTTTTTTATTGCAAAATGGATCGATTATAGCGAATAATGTTTTTGCTACATAATTATACGATTTTAACATATTTTACCAAGCATGAGAACCCTAAAATAGGGTATGAATAAAATAGCCAATCGATTGGCTTCAATTTTAGATCATCTGCATTGAGAATCCTCCACCTATTACTAAAAAAAGTTGATTTTTTTTAGCAAAATGGATCAATAATAGACTCAGTGCAGGAGCGGGTGTAGGATTCTTGATGCAGGTGATCCCGAGTAATTGGCTTCTGTTTGATACACTTAAATTAGAATTAAATAAAACATTAAGAGTTAAAAAAGCATCTTAAGTGGGCTATATAGATGTGTTTTAATTTTTTAAAAATCTTTTGGGATCTTAATCTAAGTTATAAATATACAACATTGGCTTTGAGGAGCACCAGTGCAATCAACCCTATAATGTGGGATAAAACAACTTCAATTTTTTTTTTATTGAAATATTTATCCATAAGGGTATTATTGTCTTTTCGTAAAGGCATGTTGGTCTTATGATAGAGAACAAGTCGGTTCCTTCTGTTAATTCAGAAGAAGTGATTGACCGTAGTAGCTTTAGGTCTTCCCCGTTCAGAGGTAACGAGACACAGCAGTTCATGGCGTCTGGATAGAGCCTGTGTTCATCGAAAGCCCTCTCATATCTCAGCTTCTCATCCAGGTTCCTTCCTTTGAGTTTTTTATTTTACAAGATTAATAGCTTCTTTTGCCTGAGAAAAAGCTCTAATTTTTTTTACTTTTAATGCTCATCATGTACTGTAACTTCACAAAGACTCAGGCACTGCCTCTGGCATTTAGGGTTTCTTCACAACCCAGATGCATTAAAACCCCTCAGAGCTTCAAAACCCAATCCCTTTTAAACAGAGTTCATCCAAATTTCTCAGAAACTGTAAATGGGATTAGTTTCGGAAGTGTCCTCCTGGTCAATTCGAGGAATTTTTCGTCTGGTGTGTATCAGAAAACCCTAGAAAGCAGCAATAAGGCTAAACCCAAAAATTTCCCAAGTGGGTTCTGTCTCAAAATCGTTCTGCAAAGAGTTCCTGTTGTAAGAACCAGAAATTTCTCAAGTGGGTATTCTCAGAAAGCTTCTGAAAGTAATAATGGAGTAAGAACTCGAAAAACCCTCCCTTGGATAGCTGGACACAGAAACAAAGAAGAGAAACGAGTGGAGAAAACCCCAACTGAAAGAGCTAGTAGTCATTCTTCTTGGGAGGAATCGGCGAACAGATTCCTGCTGAAAAGTGAAGTGACTACTGCAATGGAGACTAAAGAAAGTAGGAGTAGAACAATAGATATTATGGAAAGTCCTAGAAGTAATACATTGAAAAGGGTTGAAGGTGGAGAAGTTGGAGTTGAAGATGAAGATGCAGAGATTGTTGACGATCCGAGGTGGAATAAAATTAAAAGAAAGTACAATAGAATCAGTGATGTACAGGGTTCCGAAACCCCGGAGGTTCGAAGGTGGAATAAACAGGAAAATTGGGGAAGAAAGACTTGGAAAGAAGCTACTACGTCGACCATACCGAACATGGTTGGCGAAGGGATATATGGTGTAGGTCCAGTTTTGGCTGCATTATCGGCAGGAAGAAGAGAGTTCTACACTTTGTATGTCCAAGAAGGATTGGATTTGAGTAGTAATAACAGGAAGAAGAAGGATAAGAAAGGACTCGAAAAGGTTTTGAGAATAGCTGAAAAATTAGGTTTAACTAGAAAAGAAGCATCGAAGCATGATCTGAATATGGTTGTAGATAACCGGCCCCATCAGGGCTTGGTGCTCGATGCTTCTCCGTTGGAGATGGTAAGTATAAGGGAGTTGGACCCGGTATCGACCGAAGGAGAAAAGGGAATCCTTTGGGTTGCTTTGGACGAGGTTACAGACCCTCAGAATTTAGGCGCCATTGTTCGATCTTCTTATTTCTTTGGAGCTGCCGGAGTGGTGTTATGCGCAAAGAATTCGGCTCCGTTGAGTGGTGTTGTGAGCAAAGCAAGTGCTGGTTCACTTGAATTGATGGAGCTGAGGTCTTGTAAAAATATGATGCAGTTCCTGACATCTTCTGCTGAGAATGGATGGCGAGTTCTTGGAGGTTCGGTGTCGTCAAAAGCTGTTCCGTTGAATGAAGTTTTACCTGGTGGTGCACCCACCATCCTTGTATTGGGCAGCGAAGGCACCGGATTGAGGCCTCTGGTAGAGAGATCTTGTACTGAGTTGATTAGAATCCCTGGAAACATTCCCATAGACATATCAGCCGGGGGAGTAGTAGAAGATGAAGAAGCCGGAGAAGTAGATCGAGGATGCTCCGGTGAGGAGTTCAGGTCTTTTATGGCTGTGGAGAGCTTGAATGTCAGCGTCGCAGCAGGTGTGCTTCTTCATCATTTAGTTGTGAACAACAACAATTGTCATTTAGATGATAAGCAAACCAATGCCCTCAAATGAAATGTGCCCTTTCAATGATCATTTGACCTTCTGTTTTTAAGCGTGTTTGTCTATTTCCTTGATGCCAATTTATATATGTACTATGGATGACTATGGATAGTTATTTGCTCATAGTTATGTCTAGTAGCTTCACAGTTTTGATCAAGGTTTTCAATTTCGATTTCGCCTGAGATTTTGCAGGGGGGTTAGCAAAATTTCGCCGAAATAGTGGAATATTTCTCCAATTTGGAGAAATAATGGGAAAATGTTGGGGGGGAATGAATTTTAATTCCAAAATTTTTAAGGGTTTAAATGGGTGCAAAATGCACCTAAAAGACCTAAAATATAAAAAAATTTACTTACATATACATTAACACATGAGTAAGTACGGTTGCGCGCATCCTGTAAGGGGAGTTCAGCGAATTTTCCATACTTTTGTCTACCCCAATTAGTTGGAATAAGGCATATGATGATGATGATGATGATGATGACAATTCATCTTTTATTACAATTTTTCTAAATGTTTGCATTATTGTTGTAATCATTTGTATTTTTAATTAATTTTTTGAATTAAAAAAATAAAAAGGGGAAATATAGTAAATTTTCCTCATATTTCGTGTTGCTGGACTAGAAACTGGTGATATTTCGCCGGCATCGCACGCCAGCGAAATTTAAAACCATGGTTTTGATTGATAAAATGTCTAATTAGACAAGCAATTGCCAACACACAAAGTTCTTTATAAAGAACTGTGTTTCAGAAAAGTGTTCTATTTTACGTATGTTGCTACTATTAGTTTTCGCTTTTGCTTGATTTCTCCTGGTTTATACCAAAAGTGCTAATGAAGAAATCTGTCACTGCATCTTTTAAAATTTGTCCACTACGGAACTAAAAATTGCTAGTCAGAAAAGGAAACTCGATTTCAGTTGGTTTCAGAGATGCATCTACAACTGTATATTGCATCCATCAACTTAATATTGCTATTGTTATTATTCAGTCTTCCTGAAAGCATGTTAAGGCTTTGTTTTTGGTTCAAATCACTTCACAAAGTATCCAGCTATCGAAGGTAAGAACACAATAGAACTGACCTTGATGTTCCATTACATGATCTGCATCTGCTTCTGTCTTAACCATTTGGTCCTAATTTTTTGTGAAAAAACATGGACATGGAAAGTGATTAGTCTTTATCGATGATATGTTAAACACAAAAGTCAACTTTATATCAGTATGAATGTTCTTGAAACTTGTTAGTTGGAGCATGTGTGTATGCATGCTACGTATCCGTTTGATTTTGTCTTTTAATGATGACGTGAGGATCAGCTGGATGCGTAACCTGCATACATGCACGCTCCAACTGATATCCCACCATTTTGGGTCCAGTTGATATGCCCTCCCTCTTCTTCTTCTTCTCTCTTTCCTTGTCTCTTAATCTTAATTTGTACTAGTTATGATCAATCTCACAGTTATTACTTTTTAGAATAATTTGTCGATCCAACTGATGGGTCCCATTGAAGAGATGAAGTATGCCAAGTATCAACCACATCGCGAGATAAAGTTTTCCTTTCCATATTAGCGGTCCTCCATATGTCATCCCATTGAATTAGCCGAAGATTAAAACAGGTTTCTATACACTGATTACAACCCTTGAATCTTGAAGAGACCGGTAGGTCTGAAATACCATGTTCCGCCGCTGAAACCAACAAAGATAGGTGAGATATCTACCCTTCACATTGACCATTTCCATGTTTCAAATTCCAGCCTGGTTGCAAACTAGCCTAACAACCGCGTTTACAATCCACTTTTGTGAATGGTGTTTATGTGATGACATGATTGAAATATATGATTCAGTCGTGTATTTTCATGTTACGCAAAAGAACTAGCTTGTCTCTTCAGATTGCCACATGCAATGTCTTTTTCACATGCAAAGGTTTACATGAAAATAAAAGGGGAACTGCTAGTCACATGTGTTATGATTGTACCTTTTTGAGTCATCCATGTGCCATCTTGGCACGATACGAGACACTATTGGTAGGCATGTTGCGTCGTGCCTGGGTTTTGCAACCCGTGGCATGGGCGCGGCACGACCCCATCTGTCTAGGACAGGCTGAAGCATGGCTCGACTTGGTTGTGTCATGAGTTACATGCGTGCGGGGCATGGGGTGCCAAAATTTTAGTACAACCCTTAGATCTAGTGGTGCAACTTGGGTCGGTTAAACCCAAAACCGAACCGATCCAAATTGATTTTGATTTTGATTTTGCTTGGATTGGATTTCTAGATATTTGGTTCAGTTTTGTTTTTTGAAATTATAAAATCAAATTAGATCCGTTTAGTTTTGGGTTGAAGCCTCAGTTAAACCGAATTGAACCGAAACTCAAATTTTAACGTATATAGTTCTATATCGAACCGAATCGAGCCAATTTAGACTAAATTATAATTTATAATATATATTATGTAATTCTAGAAAATTTTGTATTAAACCGATCCAACTCAACCCAAACTGAATCAAAACTACAATTTGGATTTGGTTGATTTGGGTTCAGGATTTTCCATTTTAGTTTAGTTCGGTTTTTTGGGTTGGAAAGTTCGGTTTATGTTCAGTTTCAAGTTAACCTTCAGTAATGTCTGTTTGGTCTTGGGTTGACGTCAACCCAGACCAAACAGAACCGAGTTGCACCCATACTTAATCCAGCCAATTGGGTGAAGAAATCAAAAACTTTTATTGGCTGTGCTTGAATTGAAAAAAAAAAAAAAAAGCACGAGACTTTAACCGTCAGATCTGCACATGGAAGATATCTAAAGGCTAGTCGCTCGTCCACGTAAGCACGAGTTTTTTAAATCATTTCCAAATAGAAAAAATAAAATAAAATAAAATAAATTGAAATGACTGAGCCAGTGGATACTCCAAGTTTAAATCTCTTTTGGCGCATCTTTTTTGGAAATCCAAAGCGCCAACCTATCAAGTATCGACCACACGAGCCAACTCACATGATTCAAAGCAACTACCCATCAACGGTCTTTCCCTCTGTGACACACTGACACTGACACCATCACCATTACCTGTTTTTTGCTATAATTAGGAGGAATATCTGGTCAATCAATGTGCAGGAATTGCTTGTCACAGAATATAAAAACGCCCTGTCTCTCGCTTTTTGCCGTTTTCCTCTTCTTCTCTCTCTCTCTCGCCTTCTTATCGTCATTCTTTTCAAATGGCAATTTGAAGGCGAAAGCATAGAATTAGGGTTTTTCTTTTCCTTTTTTACGTTAGAAATCTGCTTAACACAGGGAGAAACAATGGCGACGTTCGAATCTCTTGACGCGTTCCTGTTTTCTGCGAGCAGAGCTTGTTGTAGTCCTCTTGCGGTTTTCATTCAGACCCAGGTACGTTTGATGAATCGGTTTTGCTTCATGAGAGGAAGAAATGAAATTGTTGTTGAAGGTTTTCGTCTTGTTTTTTCTTTTGCTTTCTGAATCTAAGATGTGAGCATTATACGGTAGATTTGCTGTTTTTGTGTTTAGTTTTTGAATGGTTGAGCTGCCTTTCTCTTCATCTTTCTAATAATGTGATGAACTCAAAACTTGTTAGTATTCCCAATTTCTGAATGTTATCGGTACTAGAGCACTTTTTTCCTCAATAAATGATTTGCGGAGCTCAATCTACAATTTCCTCTATATTTGTGTTTGCGATTTGGTTCCAAGCAGAAACAGGGTTTCATCATCTGCGGGTGATGATGACTTTTGGATTTCAGCATTGCGAGATGAACTGCTCTATTCAGTACTAATGTCAGTGAAATGAATAAGATTTTAGCATTATGAGATGAATTGCTCTAATAAACACCAAAAATAGCGAAAAGTTTCTGGGCTCTCAATTAGATGAGGGAGTTTGTATAAGCTTAACACGAGCAAAGGACCTTATAGTTGCAATATCACTTGATTGATGATGGAGTTCGTACCCAAATACCCCTTCTTACCTGCAAGCAGATTTATGACTCCTTGCATTTGTTAAAAACAAAGGGGAGTGTTGTTTCATTGGTAAGTGCTATAAGAGAGTTTGAGAAGTTTAACTTGTTTTCCAAAGTGGGATATGAATTCAATCCTTTAGATATGGAAGAGTTCGAGCTGATTTTATTTTTGTTGTTCCCGTCACTGTTGTAATTAAAATCAGAATGTTTGTTAACTCTTAATTCATTTATTTTCTTTTGTCTTTTTCAAATACTTAGTGGAAATCCTCAGATAATAGTGTACTATCATTATCACACATCTGACGCTCTTTTTTGTTCTTCCGGGTGCTTCAGGGTTGTTTAATCTGCTTGACTCTTGCTATTGGGTGGGCTTTTGCTGCTTATGTCAGGTATCTCTTTTTATTTTTCCCTAGCAATTAGAATGATATGGCCTTAGTTTGTGACTTGTCTGTCATTTTCATTTTGATTAAAAAAAAAAACAAGTGCTCTGATATCTGTAACTATTTGCTTCTCATCGCAGGAATAGAGAGATCAAACGGATCAAAGATAGTACCAAAAATGGCAATAGCTTTGCATTTCTTTGTCATGATATCAATGATCTTGAGCACTCTTCTCAGATGAAGTTGCCGGGAGTGTCGGTTGTGATGCCTTTGAAGGGGTTTGGAGAACACAATCTGCAAAACTGGACAAGCCAGGTGAGATTGCACTTGTAACGAGGCATAGCTAGAGGCTCATTTTTAGTTGATTTTCTTTGAGAACAGGGAATTTTCTTTCCATTTTTCTTAATTGATCTGCACGTGATCACTGGTCCATATATTAGCTAATGTAGTTGACAATCTGAGATATGTTGTCGTCAGTTTGCTCCTAATATGCACTCATGAAAATGTCAATGAGGATGCCCTGCCAGAAAACCCAGGCAAAAGAATGCATTTCTAAACAACACAATCATTGTGCACGGCAACATAACAACAACCCCCACCCCCAAAAAGAAAAATAAAAAATAGAAGGCACTAAAAAACCTCTTTAATGTCCATCACACACACACACACACGTATGCTCGCGTGCACACACACACACACTCCATATGTATATTCGGTCAACCCCATATCCAATTTCAGTCCCAAAGACATTTGTCAAGTGGCATAAAGGGCTCACATAAAACTAATGTCTTTCTTTGTATAAAACTTAAGAAATATTAAAAATAAATTGGATGACCAGTAATACATGTGGCAAAATATATATATGAACCTATTTATGTAATGATCAGTACAATAAAGGATACCATATCTTAATTAGTTAATTAGATTTCTAGATACATGTGTCTTACCCTTTTGTTGAAGCTGATCATTTACTATCTAGACTTTGTTTTCAAGATATAATTTAGTTAAATGTAAATTCCCAATACTTTAATAATTAAGGTTTGAGATAACTCTTCATAACTACATGAGTTATTACTGTTTTTCAATGTTCGTTATGGTTTTGATTTATGAACATTGGATGCAGATCACGTCTCTCTATGGTGGTCCTCTAGAATTTCTCTTTGTGGTGGAAAGTACAGAAGACCCTGCCTACCATGCTGTGTCTCTGTTGATCTCAGATTTTAAGGTAAATATCTTATTGCCAGTTCACTTGATTTTTATAGCAAAAATCAAAAGCAATTACATTTCATGTTTTATTCTGGATACACTACACACATGTTTGCATGTCATTTTTTCTCTCCACAGTTTCAATATTCAATATCTCTCTCTATATCAACACTCGAAGCAATTTTGCTTGTGTAACTTCCCAATTGGCAGTTTTGAATTATCACAAGTCTTCTTTTCTTGCTATTTCAAACAATTATCTCATTTAGGATTATTTATATCATGCTTCAGCCACTTCTGGGGTCTGAAGCACTTTATGGTCAGTCATTCGCACTGAATCAGCTCAACTGGTTGGCTTTGTTTGATCTGCTTCACAGTATTTTCCTTTCCTGATCTGTTATCTTTGTCGAATATGTACAGGACAATGTTGATGCTAAGATTGTTGTAGCTGGTCTGTCGACAACATGTAGTCAGAAAATCCATAATCAGTTAGTATGTAAAGTTTTTATCTTTCTCATTAAATCATTACTGGTAATTCATAAGCAAAGGCTACACAATAATTTGCTCTGTCAGCCCATATTTTTGTTTCTTCTGTAATTTCTTTATTCTGTGAAATGTGGCATTGGTTTGTTGAACACATTTTCAAGGAAAGGGCTGTCAATATGGTTACAAGATGGAAATGGAAAGGAGTTCACTAAGAGATGTAACCGTAGTGGCATAGGCTCATTGTACGAATTTGTACAGACCTGCCATGTGTATGATTATTATTTAATTGTTATTCTACTGATTATTAAGTCTCATATTTTGTGGCATACTTTTACAGGTTGGGGTGGAAAGAATGCATAAAGACAGCAAGTATGTATTGTTCCTAGATGATGATGTTAGGCTGCATCCTGGGTCAATTGGGGCCCTTGCTGCTGAAATGGAAAAGAATCCTGAGGTACTGACAAATTGTTTTATATTTGTAGTGATTATTACTCATGCCATTTGGTATGTATCTTGCTATTTAAGTTATCTTTTCGCATTTTTTTTTTCAAATCTATCTGTGTATTCTTATGGTGCATTTAAATTTGAATAGTTTGCATTGTACTGCCTTTCCTTTATTGGCAATGATGTGCAGATATTTATACAAACTGGATATCCTCTTGATTTGCCTTCAGGAAGTTTAGGGAGCTATTGCATTTATGAATATCATATGGTATGGCACTATTAAACTTTGGTTTCATTTTTCTCTCATATTGTTCATAAATTTCTTTGTCTTATGTTGTTTATTCGGTTTATCTGTGTCCAACGTTCCTGCATTATTCGTTTTTCTTTCATTGCAGCCTTGCTCAATGGGGTTTGCTACTGGTGGAAGAACATTCTTTTTGTGGGGAGGGTGTATGATGGTAAATACCCTCTTACCTTCTCGCTGCTATATTCAACAATTCAAACCTTTTCTGTTCTTACTGTTTCAATTTAAACATGCAGATGCATGCAGATGACTTTAGGAATGACAGATATGGTGTGGTTAGTATACTCCAAGATGGTGGATACTCGGACGATATGACACTTGCAGCAATAGCTGGTATATATTAATCAATGCCTTACACTGCAAGCCAATTTGAGTGGACCTAAAAAGCGGCTTCTCAACTATGCATGCCATATATCAGTATACCCACTGAATCATTAAATATTGGTGCCTTTATTTGTACTAGTTTAATGTTTATATGCTTTGGCAGAGGTTCTGCAATTCCACTGTCTTCTTTGGGGATTAATTCTAAGAGATCAGGGATTATTAGATCATCTAGTGATCTCGTGCCTACCATAGATTGTTATCACAGTTTTAGGATAAGTTCATATTGATTTTGATCTGTGATCCATATTTTTGAATATGTGAATATTTTGGATTATCTGGCAATCATTTTATCATAAAAATCTCCATGTTGGGTAATGTCATGGATGGACGATTTTATGAGTCACTTCTTGTTGCCCTTGATCGATGCACTGCACAGTCTTTAGTATTTTGAACGTTGATTCTGAATTCTGATAATAAAAGAAACTAATGCTTATTATGCCATTAACTATTGTGTGTTTTTATTTTTCTGTTAACTCGAGAATCCATGCGATAGTCTCTTACCATGCTTTTCACGGTAAACGTAAAGTATCCATATGCACCCCTGAAACACATGTGGTTGGAACAGTGGGTATTCTTCCATTATCTGTTCTTCCATTTCTTCACCTAGTAAGATAATTCTTCACATATGCAGATTTAGTTTACTGAAAAATAATTGAAGGTGAAACTTCCAGACCTACGTATGAAATTATCTTCCATGGCATTGGAACCATAATGTTAAATATCTTATACCATCAATACATAGTTCAGATTAAGTCAAAACAAGCATCTACGTTCTTTGGATGAATTTCAGATTTTGAAATTCATGTCTTGTCCTGTGATTTTGGTGACCAATTAGGTGGAACACCTGTTTTCATCTTTTCTTTGAACAAGTAGGTCATCAGCATCCAGGATATGATGTCCATAGTACTTTTAACCAAAATGATGCAAAATAACTTCTTAATTTCTGATCCTAAATGTCACTTTACAGGGGCACATAAGGGGCTCATTACCTCACCACCAGTTGCTGTCTTTCCACACCCCCTTGCAAGTGATCTTAGTTTCTCTAGGTAGGTAATGCTTTCCATTTTGTCTTAGTTACTGTACACATTTCAACATTTAACTTTTTTTTTTTCTCTCGCATCCATGTAGGTATTGGAATTACCTGAGGAAACAAACTTTTGTTTTAGAATCATACACATCAAAAGTTAACTGGATTATGAACCGCGCACTATTTTCTTCCCACTGCTATTTATCCTGGGGATTTGTTGCGCCCTACTTTATGGCAATAATTCATATTACAGCTGCTCTAAGGATAAGATTTAAGGAGTATCCATCTGAGGAAACATACATTACTTCTGGTGGTGAGCACACTACTTTTCCTTGGTATGTAGGTTTGGATTCAGTTGATAATCCATGTCCTTGTGCAGAACGTTATCATGCTTCCAAATTGTGTCTTTATTGATGGATTATTAGTTTTATTACTAAGACTCAAACCTTAAAAGGAGAATTTGAATAGATGTGATGGATGTTGAAAGGGATATCTTCTCATTTTGAATTCATAAATTATCCAACAGGGATTGCCATTGGACAGTAGTCCATGCGAAGATTTTTTTTTAACCTTCCAAAAAAAAAAATGTGTTAGAAAATTTTCTTATCATTGCAAGTAGCCCTAAGCATTCCTTTAGAGAAAAACCATTTTTGCATCAGAACTAAAACAATATTTGCAATCTTAAGAAATGATTTTATTTGTGCTTTTGTTTAGGGTTGATACTAGCAGGCTGCCTAGCTACATGCACTGTCATAGAACTCATCTCCATGTGGAACCTGACAAAAGTTGAAATTCAACTGTGCAACCTACTATCTCCAGAGGGGCCTCCAGTTTCACTTGGCTCTTATAATTGGGGTCTTGTAAGTATTGTTAGCTGTCTTTATAATAGTCACTAAGTTTGAGCTGGGAACTTGCTGGTTGTATCATGTTTATGATAATTTAAGTGTCACCATACTGATACTCAATTGAGCAGATCTTTCTTGCCATGTTGGTGGATAATTTTTTATATACAATCTCCGCAATGCGATCACATTTTTCTCAGTCTATCAACTGGTCTGGCATCCGATACCATTTGAAGAATGGGAAGATAAGCAAGGTATGCCCGTCAAACATTTTTTCTTTTTTCCTCATCAGAACATGCTTTTCTCTGGTGTTGTTTCGGTTTGCAATTTGCCATGCATCAGTTTGTCTATGCTAGTTCATTATTGCCAAAATAGATGAAACTAAGGGTCCGTTTGGATAGCAGGAATTCAGGGGTGGGAATTGAAATTAGCAAGTGTGAATTTCAATTCTTGCGTTTGGATGACCAATTCCCATGGGAATTATAAATCACGTGTGCATTCTAATACCACACAATTCCCAGAGTTCTTTAGAATTGTAATTCGGGGGGTGTGGGTTATTGTAAATCCAATATAGGTGGGAATTTAAAAAAAGGGTTAACTCCACTTACACCTCACCACCACCACCACTATCCCACGACCACTACCACCCACCATCAACATCACTCCACCTTCACCACCACCACGCCACTTCATCACCACTACGCCACCTTCATCACCACCACCACCACGCCACATTCACCACCACCCCATTAACGCCACCACCACTACTCCACCACCTCCACCACCACCACCATCCTCACCACCACCACCACGCCACCTTCAAATGTAATTTCCAGCAAATTCCACAGTGTCAACCAAACACCAAAATTGTAACATCTATGAATTTAAAATCATGTGCATTGTAATATTGCCGAGATGATGGAAAATTTGTCCAATTTGGGGAAATATTGGGGAAATGTTTGGGAAAAAAGGAATTTTAATCCCAAACTTTTTAAGGATTTAAATAGGAGTAACACCTAAAAGACCTAAAGTATGAAAAAAGTATACACACATCTACATTACACATATATAGACAAGTACGGATGCGCACACCTTGTAGGGGAATTCAGCAAATTTGCCTTACTTTTGCCAACTCCAATTAGTTGGGATAAGGTATATGATGATAATGATGATGATTACAATTCACTTTTTATCACAATTTTTCTAAATGTTTGCATTATTTTTGCATACTATATAATTTTTTTATAATAATATGTATTATTTAATTAGTTTTTGAATTAAAAAAAGTAAAAGGGGGAAACCCAGTAAATTCCCCCCATATTTCGTGTCGCCGGACTAGAGAATTGCAATATTTTGCCGGCATGTCTGAAATTTAAAACCATGGATGAAACTGCTAATGTTTCGTCGCTAATTTAAAAGTGGTAAATTATGTACTGTGCAGATTGAAAGAAGTAAGGAAGGTGGTTCTCACTATTCAGATTTGGGGGGAAAGCATCTGTATGGAAAAAAAGGAGCTCCACCCAATAGTTCATTTTTAAACTCTTTGTTGGCAAGAAGCTTGCCACAGTGGCGCCAACCCAAAAAATTCGAGGTCTAGTTGGGGTCGTTAAGCAAAGATTGGTGGTAGATCATTTTGTCCTCCCCAAGGTCTGGCAAATCTTTCCATTTTTTTATTTTTTTTTCCTTTCTAGGATTTTTTTTTTCTTTTATATTTTCATTCAATCAGTTTAATTCATCAATTTGGTCTCTTTCAACCCTCACTGGATGGGTTGATTGTGATCTGTTTTTGTTTTATAACCTCACAGTTTCATATAATGTAAAAGTTTCCATATTTTCATAGGCTGATTTTTTTTTTCTCTCATGAAATGAACATGTATACTGATACAGAGTTGTGATGACCTAACTGCTTGATAAACCTTGCAAGGAAAAGATGAACCCTAAAGCGACCCGGGATCTTCTGCACCAAGAATTGTTCACCAGTGCGTGCACCGGGGACGTGATTGGTTTATTCCTTTTTTTTGGTTAAAAAAAAGTTGATTTTTTTAATGGGAATACACCAATCACGTTCCAGTGCACTTATCGGTGGACAATTCTCCGTGTAGACGATCCGAGACCCCCCCCCTCCCCCCCTAAAGCCTAAATATTACCTAAAGACAAGGATGAATCTAAAAACTCTAAAAAAAATTTAAAAAAAAAACTAAGATGAATGCTAAACTCTAAACCCTAAGAAGATTAGCCTCAACATCTTATCTTTGAGCTTTTGGAGTTTAATAATTATTCTTTTTCTTTAACCTTGTTTTAGGTTCTGCCTACCACCACCTATCACTCTGTTGCAGGTGGACTTATACTCATATTATTGCTGTACAAAAACTACTTCTCATGTCATAGAGCTTTTGGGTCAACAAGGCAAAGGACATATTTGGTATTTAAGTTAGGTCCAGGTCAGTTCAGGTATTGGATAATTTTCAAATGTGTCCAAAAAATAAAGAAAAAAGCTCATTCACTGCAACTGTACAAGGCAGCAAGTAAAATTCCTTCCGTGTTGCACCAAAACTTTTGCTTCTCCCTAAGTTAGGCAGGTCTCCAAGTCCAAAGACAATGACCCTTCCATCCTTACCACCAGCACCAATCGTCGCTTTCCAGTTTCAAATCACGAGCTTTCTATTTTCCATGCTACTTCATGCTACCCAGGAACCTCCAGAATGATGATGAATCACCTTAACTCTACCTTTATACTTGATCTCGACCGTCCAATCTGGATGGATGTTTACAAAAGGTTATTTTGCTAAGAGACTAAGAGTATATTCCTTCACTCTTTTCCCCACCAAAAGCTCTGAAGCTCAAAGCCGAAAAGACACCATTAAGAGAATCTGTACGTAGTTGGATGTGGCTTCACTTGAAATCAGATATAAAGTAGAAGAGCTTTACAGCCCATCATGTTTTCAACCTCTCAAATAGAGAGAGATAGAACACTTTTAGATTAAGATGACTTAGGTTCTCTTGATGGGGGTAAATTGTGCTGATTTAAGTTGTTAATTGGAATTGAACTGCTTAAAGAGGTATAAATTGTGTATGCACATGATGATGTTCCAATCATCTGCTTAAATCGTTGTGCGATTGTTCGGACAGCGCTGCGTTAATCATCGACAAACATATATAAAAGAAAAGATGGAAGAACTAATATAGAGAACACAAAATTTTTTTTACATGATTCGACAATATACTTAGTCCACAGATGTCGTCTCATAGGATCAGATCAAGCGACCCACTAATCAAATATAAAGTAGAAGAGTTTTACAGCCCATCATGTTTTCAACTTCTCAACTAGAGAGAGAGAGAGACTGTTCTAAGTGCAAGCAAGGTCTCAGATTAAATTCTTACACTTTTAGGTTGGGTTTGGCTTGGCTTCTATAAGTAGTTATTGCAACTTATAACTTATATAAGCCCTTTTAAAATTAAATGTGTTTGGGTAGCGTTTGTGGTTAAATGCTTACCCATAAGCACTAGAGAGGAATGCTCTACTCACAAGGAGAAGTTGCTCTCAGCATCTTCTCCAAGCTCTTATGCGTTAGGCTATTTCACAACTTTAATAATATTTTTAAAATATTTATTTTACCTCTAAACTTTTATACACTTGCATAAGTATTATTTTTAAACTTTAATAATATTTTAAAATACCTATTTTACCCCAAAACTTTCATAAACACTTAAATTAATGTATCTAAACTTTTATACACTTACATAAGTATTATTTTTAAACTTTAATAATATTTTAAAATACCTATTTTACCCCAAAACTTTCATAAGCACTTATATTAATGTATTTACCAAGCGCTAATTTTTTTCAAATAAGCAGTTTATTATAACTATATAAGTGCTCCCATTGAGCAACTTATCCAATGAGTGCTTATCCATAAGCACAAGCCTATCCAAACTTAGATTAAGACGGACTCAATTCTTCGATTAATCTTCTAATAGATCAAATGGGTTATTAATTTATTACATTTGATATTAAGGACCTATTTGCCGTAACTTCCTACAAATAGGTCTTCAACGTGAAGAGCTTCTATTCAAAAGAACTTTGTATCAAAGCCATTATGTTTGAGCGAGAACAATTATATAAAAGGAAACTCTTTTACATAATTTTAGGCTTGATGAATAATTGTCTATTTAAAGAAAGTAATAGAAATGAAAAGATAATTATATCATTTTAACAGGGTTTTACTCGCAAACAGCAATTTTTAAAAACAACCCCATACCTGCTTCATGAAAACGGTCTTCCTGAAGAAGCGCTTCCATTCAAAGCAGTTTTTAGAAGTGTTACCAAACAACAACCCAAGCATTGGGTAAGAAGCCCTTTTAAGTTTAGGAAGGGCTTCCTAACCCTTGGGAAGCTATAAATGCATTTCAATTCAGATTGACCTGAAACTGATGTTCAATCAACTTGGGGTAGGTTTACTTAAAACATCCAAAAATTGAGGAATAATTCAAGGCAAGAAGATTCTACAAGTTAATTCTATAATGCAGCAAATCCTTGAAACACTGCTTCACTCATCAAGCTGATATATATAGTTCACCCTTTGTACAAAAGGCCAAGAGGGAATAAGAACCATTGGAGATGCAAGCTATAAAAATATTTTACCATAAGAATTATATGAAAATAGAAATGAAGCCCAGATCAGGTTTTCTTCAATGGAGACCAAAACCCATTTCACTTCATAGCCACTGGTGTCTGTTCTTGCTTGTTGCTACCAACTGGTAAGAACAAAAACCCTAATGTTAACTTGATGTTGAAGTTAGAAGAAATAATAGGAAAATAATTGACAATGTTGTGTGGGAATGAAAACAAAACTCACGGCGTAACGCTAAAATTTCCGAGCTCTTCAGCACACGCAGCCTCTTTACGGTAGACACAAACATGCTGCAAAACAAGTGCAACAGAATCAGATATACAAATTCTTCCCATTTTCAGAAATTATAAACCTTTTCAAGATTACATATCATGGTTAGCTTTCAGATTTTTTTTTCTTTTTTTTTCTTTTAAATTCATTCAATTTTACAATGAATAATAACTATGAAATTACAAGTTTACAATCTTGGGATCATGGACTGGGATACTTAGTTTAATGGTTCTTGAGTAAAGACATTTTTATATTCCATAATCCAAGAAAGACATGTTCTTGTGCCGGCGTTTGTGCCAGCAAATGCGTAGAGAATAATTATAATAATAGATTTGATCAACAGAGGGAAATCACCAAGCTTAAGAGCATCATCAAACAGTTTTTTTTTTTAATAATACGTACAAATAAACAAAACCAATTAGAATCATAAATGAATTCTCAAGGTTCAATCATCAATTCTACAAATTTTAAATGCAATATAATAAACACCAGATGTTTTAGTGAAGAGATGCTTACTGCCATGGCACATCCCCAACAAGCATCCTGTCCCCTTCATTATCTTCATAAACAAGTGTATATTCACCACTTCCGTCTAATAAACCCGTAATTGTGTTTGCTCCTTCTGTCTTGTTTAGGCTTCCGGCAGCGGAGGAATCTTTTTGAGCTATAGAAAGAAATTAATTCAAACAAATAAGATAAACACATGATTGTTATATTAAACAACAGATTAAGCAGAGAACCCATTAATTTTTTTTCCAAATGTCACAAATCGAAAGAAGTGTATGGAAACAATCTACGATTTGAGCTTATATCACCGCGGCATGCCGGTAAAATTTTGCCAAAATGGCCCCCAGCGAGGCAAAATAAAAGGTGGAATTCGTTGAATTCCCCCTTCTCTCCTATTTTGTCAAAATTTCGGAGAAATATAACCAAAATTCTGCAGGAAATCTGGCAAAATGTCTGACGATATCGAAATTTAAAACCTTGGTTTATATGAATAGATTTTAAAGAACATCGTGTAGATAACCTGCAAGAAGACCTCTGAAGAGTTCATCGACGGCAGTCGAAAGTTTTTCATAGCTGTCGTAAGCATTGAGATCTACTTTCCTTCCAATGGGGACTCCATCCATGTTGATCTTCACAAACAACCCTTTTCCACAATTTTCGGGTTTTTTTAAATTCATCTCGTTCGGAACTACATTCGGTAACTTGGGAGTCGGTTTCGAAGCACTGCTACTTGCAAGGTTCTTTCGGAATGATCGGATTGGAGGCCACCCCACAACTGGAGCAGGAGCAACTCTGTTTTTTATTTTTTTTGGGCCACAGAGAGGAAAAACAAGGAAAATCAGTTAAGACATAAGGAAAATATTAATTTCCATAGCTAGAAGCATAAAGGGATCATCAGATCCATTTCAACAACAGTCCTAAAAGTTTCCAAAATTAAAGAAAAGTATAAAAGAAAAGTTATACAAAATTTAAAAGTATCCATGTGAGATAAAGCTATAAACAGTTCCTAACCCTTAGATAAACACAAATTCAGCAGAATCCCATAAAGGAAAGAGAAGGGATCAAGCTTAAATTGGCAAAACTAATAACTGTCATAAAATGAGAGGAAAATTCAGGATATAATCTACTACAAAGGGAGAAATGGGAAATTTAAAATTTGCGGAAAAATAAATACAGATGAAGCCAAAAAAAGAAAATTCTGAAAAAGGAGAAACATTAACATGATACAAATGAAAGCAACTAAATATGAATCATTGCATGTAACCAAATATATGAAAAAAAAAAAAAAAAAAATCTTCTATCATGGAAGATTGAAGTAAGGAAAAGCTGAAGAAGAACCTTTTTTGAGAACTATTTGGCAAAGCTGTGTTTGCAGAAACTGGAGGAGAACATGACTTCTTCTCTGTGTTCTTCTGCAAATCTACTACTTTAGTGCTTTGTGGGATTGATGGAAACTGAAGAAATGAATGCTTTGGCTGCTGTTGCTGCTTCTGGGTATTTATGAGAAATGCTGTAGATGATGATGGGGATGGTACAGAGGACGAACCAGAAGACCAAGCCGAGGAGAAAATATTGCCAAGTGGTTTCTCTGAAAATCCCCTCTTTGCACCAGAAGAAGTGTTGTTGGTCTTGGAAGCCATGGAAGAAGAAAAGTACCCAAGTGAGAAACCAGACTTGTCTCCTCTTTGGTTATTGTTGTTTTCTTTAACAAACCAGTCTTCTCCTGGTGGACCAAGCCTCAGCTCAAGCTTATTATCCTCTGAAGCTCCGAGGCTTCTTCCTTCTCTTCTCATAAACCATTCTGTGTCACTAGGAATCAAATCAAACATCTTAGGATAGTTCTCTTCCTTCTTTGAGCATCCTTCCATTTCTTTACAACGACAGATACAAGAAGCCCAGATGATAGTGATAAATGGGAATGAAACACAGCTTTACTTAAAAAAAAAAAAGGGAAAAAAACCCGAGTCAGAAGAATTCATAATTTAAGCTGAAATCATCAGAACTTCAAGACAAGAAACAAACATTCAAATTCACAGAGAGAAGAGAACTAAACGATGAACAAGTAAAAAACCAGAAGATTAAAAAAAAAATAAAGAAAACACAAATCAATTACCTTAACCAAGGCTCCAAAACACGAAACCCCAAATCATTTAATCCTCTAATCCACTTGTTTACACCTCAAAATCGAATACCCAGCTAGAAAACAAAGCTCACCACCACCAAGAACAAACAAATAACACACTAAGAACAGCTACTTCCTTCTCGACCCATCATAAACCCTTTAAAGATCAACTCCAAGACAGAAAGTCAAAAACCATATGAACAGCTCAAAGCCTGTAACAGATCATATGGAGAAGGGAAAAGGGTGTTACAAAATGGGATTCTTTCTTTCTGGGTCTTGTTTTTTCGCTAGGAACCTAATGGGTTTGGTGTTCTTTTATCTCTATTTCCCTTCTCTCTTATTTCATTAGCAGAGAAAGGAGAGACCTGGAAAGGCGAAGAAAGAAGAGGAAATCCCGGTGAGAGAGAGACTTTTTCACTGGAAACCAAAACAAGAAATGGAATTATAGGCTTACACACGCAACCAGTAAGTTGTATGACGCACAGAACCAGAACCAGAGTAAAAGCCAAAGTTGTTGTTGCTGTTGAGCTAAGCGTGCTCGCCTCCCTATGATGCTACGGTTGCTACCTATGCCTTAGCCTGATAGAGAAAGATAGAGAGGAAAAGAAAGATTTTAGAATAAAAACTAAAGTTAAAAGTAGCTTAAGGAGGGGAAAGAGGAGAGAGAGAGAGAAAGGGATTGAGTAAGAACTTGATGTTGAAAAAGTGATTTATCCTCGTTATTTATGAGAGAGAGAGAGAGAGAGGAACACTTCAGTTCATGGGTATCTTTTTAAAGGGTGAAAAGAAGGAGATGAGAGGATAGGGGTTGCTCTGAATGTCTTTATTGGGAGTCCCTTTTGGCTTAAGAATCCAACCTATAAATTCTAAAAGACCAAAAAAATCTGACAAATGGCAAATGTACAAAAAGATAAAGACTTCCCATTATAGGGTGCATGTACACTAACAAAAATTATTTATTCATAGAAAAGACTAATTTTGGTGAGGACGAATTTGTATAGGACAAAATATATTAGATTAGAAAGACAATTAATATATATGGACCAACACGATCGTCCGAGAAATAGGTAAAAAAGTATATTTCAAGAAAGTCTAAATTGTTAAACAGTTGTTTTGTTAAGAGCGTTTTTTGTCAACTTTGACCTGCAAATGAGATAAAGAGAAGAGATAAACAGAAAGAGAATATTGTACTAATTGAAAAAATCAGTTAGAATGTAATCTCAGAACAATAAAACCTCAGAATTTGAAAACTACTCTCTTTCTCTTTCAGATACCTTTACTCATTGTTGTTTCTATTTCTCAAGTTCAAATAAATCCTATATTCTCCAAGCTTCAGATCCTTCGATCCTCTTCAATGGAAGATGTGTTCTGCTATTTGTAGAGAGTGTATTCACTCCAAACGGGACAAATGTCACTCAGTTATTTGTTCAGAGAGGGATCCTCGTGAACTAAACGCATCCTGAGTAACACATGGTCTCAAAACATATCCTGAATGACACGTGTTCTTCAATACGCCTAAGTTACTTCCAAAGAAAGAGAGGTAATCATTTCAAACATTAAAAATCTGCTCTACGATAGGTTGCTTTGGAACTTGAGCAACACGGATCGGAAGACGCGTATCACTTTCATACAAATCCCAAGAGCAACATCACCATTCTTGCCGCCATTCCAGAAAAGACAAAACTCCTTTTTGATAAGTTAGAAAGCAGATATTATAAGTAAGTGAGATTTTTACCATGTGCTTTCCATTCTGAGAATCCGTCTCGGTCACTTTTTAGGGGACAATTCAATGTCATAAGTACCTTTCTAAATTCGTATATTTCGAAGAAAAACTCCCTTTGGCGACTATCTTCTTTCGAAAGAAATAAAAAACAACTGTATACTTACATGTTGATCAATGTATTCTCGAATTACCTATATAGAGAACTCGAAATCGAGTGTCTCATCAGGGAACGTTTTCATAATCAATAGTTCCCGTAGAGAAGAGTTTGTTTTGAAATCCCTTAAGGTTCATAGCTAGAGTAACCAATCCGAGTGCCTTCTACTTGAATTAAATCAAAAGTAAACATGAGAATTCTTTCAAAGTAAAGTGAGAGGACGTTCTCAAAGTCTATAGGAAACCTATTTTCAGGAAATACTTCTGGATATAGTGTGCCTTCAACTTCTAAAGTTTTTTCTATTGAGAATTTGCTTCTAGAGGTGAAAGTTCAAAATGTAACTCGAAATCAATTCATAAGAATGAATAAAAGCGACTTCGAGTCCTAGTTTGTAATTTAGATGCATAAAAGAATATATTCGAAGGGATAAATCCAAGTCCATGTCTTTCGAGGAGGACATAATCCTTAGTCTTTTTAAGGGTGACAGCTCCTTTGACGAATTGATCATCTCAAAGTGGTTAGCCTTAAATTCGCCTTAAG
>JAUPMG010000010.1:3794065-3807849 GCA_031762675.1 Pachysandra terminalis
TTTGGTATTGTTCTTTTTGAGCTAATATCAGGAAAGGAGGCCATTACACGAACTGAAGGCATGGTGATGAAAAATCATGAAAGACGTTCATTGGCCTCAGTTGTAAGTCATGTTTCACTTTCTAATGAGCACTGTGTTATATGATGAACATATGTGAATATACTTTTCTATGACATGAGTGCTGAAACCTCAGACATTTTCTCAATTTCTTACTCAAATTACATAATTTTCCATAGACATGACTATATATGTAATCACATTTTCAATACCTGAAACCTTTTGTCAATGATTGTTTGGAAGAATGATATCAAAAGATAAACGATTTTCATTAGGCAGACTTAAGATTGACAGATAAATTATTCAATATCTGGTCCTGTGTATAAAATCTGAAATCTACAAAGAAAATGGTTATTTCACTTTTTTGGTAGATTAATTTTTTTTCTTGTCAAAGTTCTTTGTTTAAGAATTCTTTACTTTCATGTAATCTCATAATCTTTAAGCATCATAAAACTATAAGAAAAAAAAGGGAAAGGGAGACAGATGTGTAAAGAGCTTTTATGTTGAGAGATTCATGTTGTTGCAAATCGTTATTATTGAGAGTGCAAGTCAATTGGAATCTTGCAAGATATGCATGGTTAAAAACAATGTAATTGGAAAAAGGCAGGCTAAAAGAGAAAATAATGAAGAAAAATGTTGCAGACAAGGGTGTTTGTTTTGACAATGCAACTTCCATGACCCAAATAACTTGTCGAAGATCTGCTCCCTATTATCTTCCTTTCACCAGGTTTGGAAAAAAGTATATTGGAATTAAGGTTATAGACAAATGAAAAAATGTTAGCACTTCAACTCCTTATAGATACGGGCACACGTATCACGTTACAACACGGGTACAAAGTTTTAGTCACAGTAACTCTTGAAAATAGAAACACGAGGACGTGGTATGCACATTATATATGTATATGTATGTATGTGTGTGTGTATATATATATAGTATAAATCAAAGCTAACAAAGGCTAAGATGTATAAAAGAAACAAAGAAAACAATTTAGACAAAGCCCCTCTCCTTGTCCCAAAGTCAAGAATTTACACCCTGAAACTCCACAAAAGAAAGGTCTAATGTAAAAAGCAAATGAAGCATGGGCATCTTGACCTTCAAAACACTTCTTCCTCATTGAGAGTGCTGTTATTTCGATTCTTTCAAAGAGTCATAGCTCTTATTCCTCATTGAGAATTCTGTTATTTTGATCCTTTCAAAGTGCCCAACATATGACAAAGGCACAAAGTCTCCATAGTTGATGCAAACTCTGACTCTTAGACCTAGCTGTCAACTTCAAAGCACAATTTTAAGCGATGACCCAAGCTAAGTCAAATATCTCCAAAATAGAACCCCAAAGCTTGGTAGGAGAACTATAGTGAATAGATGATTAACTGATTTTGAGAGCTTCCTTACATGACCCAGGTTTAGTCAGCCGAGATTAATTTTTTGAAATAAGATGGTCCACAATAAGAATCTTATCCAAATAAGCTGTCTGTAGAAAGAAAATCACATTGAAAGTAGCTGATGTACCCCACAAGAAGTTAGCAAGTATCAATGATCCTGGTCCAATGAGGAAATTAATGAACGAGCAGACTAACAAAGTACCTTTGGAACTCCATATCCACCAAACTTCATTTAGGTCCTGTTGGAGAAGGTGGCTAATAATAGAGCAAATATATGGGAGTATGTTAATACGGTGAGTGGTGGAGTATCCTATCAACTCAAGCAGTAATGAGATAATGAAGATTTGATCATTAAGAACATGTACAAGGTGCAATAACTAATGAGGAAGTTGGCAATAAGACCAACAAAGTTTCAGTAATAACAGGATTACACCAATGATTAGCTATGACATTTATCTTTTTCTATTGGTTTTGGATGAATTGATGATTCATATTTACAAGGTCCCTTGATGTATACTAATGTATAATTAAATATTTGGTGGATCAAAGTGGAGAAAAAGTAAATGCAATACTAGAATTGTATAGGGATAGACTAACTTGAAAAGTGTTTCAGAGTAACTCGAATTAAGTCAAGTATATGGAATGCAACTCTATTACAAATGGGGAGAACCAATAGATTCCCAAAATAATCACTTCCCATATCTTATATCATTTAAAAGGGAGATATTAAAGAGGATGTTGCACATAGAGTTGGAGCTAGAGGGCTTAAGTTGAAAGAAGTAATGAATTCAATTGAAGCTAAAAGGCGGTTAAGTCAACCATTATACCTTCTAGGATGTATGACCAGAATGTTGTGCAATTAGGAAGCAACACTTTCCTAGGAACATGGCTGAAATGAGGATGTTTAGTGAAAATGTGGACAACATAAGCAAGAAACATATCCAAGAGAGTCTATAAGTAGCCCTTATAAAAGATATTTTAAGAAAGTTGATGTAGATGGTTTGGGAGCACCTATGAGGTATAAGATGGTTGAAGTTGGAGAATCTGAAGGAGCTAGAGAAAGAACAAAAATAAATTGGATAAAAGCCCGTCAAAAATGATTTTGAAGGCACATCTAACTAAAGATAGAGTTTTTGACTGATTGTGATGGCGAAATGGGATCCATGTTCCCATCCCCAACTAGTTGGGATAAGGTAAGGATCCCAGTATTCGAAGTTTTAAACGTTGTTTTGTTCTTCCATCTTTTCACTAACTGACGTATAAAATTAATTGTTAAAAGCGCCATTATTTTTGACATCCTTCTCATTTCTAATTTTTGAAACATGCTTCTTGATGTATTGTCTCTCTCTGTTCAGAAAATAACAAGCTGCATTCTACAATTCATTTCTAAATACCAAAAGGATCACCAATATAGTTGATCAATTCCCTTATATGCATGGCTTGTATTGGAAGCATGAGAACTATCTCTAGTATGTCTGGTTTTGAGTTGGGCCCCTTGGCACCTTCACCATTTCATTTCTCTAGCCAGGTCTGTTGTGGGGGGTAGGAACCATCTCGTTCCACCATGTCCTTTGGTCAGCGAATAATTCCGTTGATTCTTTGGCTAGAAGAGGTGCTAGGAGTGTAGAGACATTTGTGGGTATTCCTCCAGCAGACTGGCTCATGGGATAGCCTGTAGGAGGTTTTTGGATGTTCTTGGTTTTCTGTTTTTCGCTCTTTAGAATCTCCGGGTTCTATGTAGCCTTTGTATTCTCCTCTTTCTTTTCCTCATTTATAATATTTCTCTATCATTGCTGATGAAAAGAGAAAAAGTATGCTCCAGAAATTTAAGAACTTACTTGTAAACATGGTTTTTTCAATAGTAAGAAATGTACTAGCTATTTTCCAATCTTATGTCATGCAATGTCAGTTATATATACGATTTTTTAATTAAGTTATGAGGCTTGTTAAGGTTTACTAGTGTTCCTTCATTTGATTTCTTGCACCTCATTTTTCAGTTCCATTCAGTTGCTAGGTTGTTTAACCATATTTTTCATTCTTTCGTGGTAGCTTTTTCCAGTGGCAAGTATGTTATATCAACTTCTCTAACATTATTAAGTTTCCAGATGCTAGCAGCTCTAAGGAATTCCCCCAACTCCATGAGCATGTCAAGCCTGAAAGACTGCATTGATCCTAATTTGGTGGATTTGTATCCTCACGATTGTGTATACAAGGTAAAAGTCATCTGCTTCTAATCTCATTATATTATTTTTTGACCCGCAACTGTACTTGATCTTTTCTGCACAAACAATAAATTCTGAAGCTTGTCACCTTAAGAGGGGATAGGTCCAGTCCATACAAACTAAGAAGATTAGAAGAGAAAAGCAAAAAAAGAAATCCATACATCTTGCTAGGAGTGTCAATCGGTTTGGTCTAAACCGAAAACCACACAAACCAAACCGAAAAAAATCGGTTTGGTTCTGTTTTTTTCATTTTGGTTTGAAAAACAAAAAACCGAATTAGTTCGGTTAAGGCTTTGCTTAAACCGAACCGAACCGATCTAGACCTATATACCCCTATATGTATTTATATATGTATATGTATGCGTATTTATTATATGAAATTATTTTAATTTTGTCAAATCAAACCGAAAAAACCAAATTTTCTGTTCTTCATTTCGGCTTGGTTCGGTTTTTCAGTTTAGTTCAGTAAATCTCGGTTTGGTTTAGGTTTAGCCACTAAACCGAACCAAATCGATCGGCACCCCTACATCTTGCAGGCCGAAAATTACAATCTAGAATACATGGACATATATATATATATATATATAACAATCTTAGTGGGAAGGGTGAAGGTCTTATCAGCAGCAGGAAGCGGGAACATAAAGTTATGATAAGAACTTTGAAGTATATGACCTAGTGAGCAATTTCTTACTGGCCAAGAGGCATCAATCATCGATTTGGGATCCGGCAACTTCTTTATAAACAAGTGCATGCAGAAGCAGCACCTATAGGATCTTAGAATCAAATATATTTTTCTCCAGTTTAGCAATGGAGTTGAATATTATGTTAACACTTGTGTTGTGATTATAGTTACTTACCTTTATTTCTTCTCTGCTGTGTGTCTGTTCATGCAGTTGGCCATGCTAGCAAAGCAATGCGTGGACGATGATCCCGTTATACGGCCGGATATGAAACAAGTTGTGATTTCTCTATCACAGATCCTCTTGTCCTCTGTGGAGTGGGAAGCAACTCTTGCTGGGAACAGCCAAGTTTTCAGCGGTCTTGTGCAAGGAAGATAAATGGGAGAAAGATGGATGGGGTCACCACTTTTAATAACATCCTTAATTTCTTCTAGCGTATCTATTTTTCTTCTATATATCATTGTGTGCGCGCGCTTGTATAGTAGTAGCACAGAACATGTAATCTATAATTGTGTTTTGTATATGTAACCCATTTTTTGGCTTTTCTTTTTTGCCTTTCTTTTTACGAGAAAATTTTGGTATACTGTACTGATGGATCTGAAGCAGGATTCCGTTGTTTGAAACCAAAGTTAGCTATTTTCCAGATAAGCCCAGCTTCTCCTTTTTTGAGTGGGAAACATCCTTTTGATTACGGCCACACAAGTGGATAAAACTCGATAATCACGGATGCTTTATTTCTTAGGAGAATAATTACGATTCCGACAGGGGCTGTCGATGAGCCGAACTGGGTTAGCTCAGGCTTAAGAGTCGAGATTGAGCTTTCACTGATTAGGCTCTCGAAACAAGCCTCTGAGCCTGAAAAAAAATTCTTGTCGCCTTGATGAGTATGACCCGAACTTGGTTAAAAGTCAAATTACTTTATTTATTCTATTATTTGTTAGGCTGGGTTTGGCCCGGCTTGAGCTTTACCAACACACTTAATTTTAAAAAGTGCTTTAACAAGCCTATAAGCTGAAATAAGCACTTACATAAGCCGAGCAAAACGCAGCCTTAGAGAAGTTGTTTAATGCCTTCTTTTAACTAGATTTACCACAGAAGCAATATGAACGCCAACATTTTACAAATTCCATTGCAAAAGATAATTCACCGAAAGTTGCTGCTTCTTTACCTAAATAATTCCTTAGAAATGGAATAAAGTTGCAAACATTGAATCAATCACAGCATATCTTCCTCTTGATCAAAACCTTTTCTAGATCTTCTCTTTCATCCCTTCCCTCTCTTCCCTTACTTCTCTGTTCTGTAACACTTTATCCCTTTTTTCACCAAAAAAAAACACTTTATCCCTTTGATAAAACAATACAGAAAGCGCGCACATACACACAGAGAGATGAATTGTTTCAGGTCCCGTCGATCCAAATACTATACTTCCAGCACAACCAACACCCTTCAAACTGCCCTTCCATCAACTGAAGGAAACATGGAAGCCAGAATTATCAAAGAAGTGACACTAAAAATCCTAAGATGCACAGTTCACCTGATGGGTGGCGGAGAGACTGTTGAACTCACCAAAGGGGACTTCACAGTCATCAGGCTCGTCGAGGAGAATGAGTTACTTGCCATCATTATACAAGTAGGAGATGATCTTCAATGGCCTCTAACTAAAGATGAGCCAGTGGTGAAACTCGACGCTCTCCACTATCTTTTCTCATTGCAGATGAAAGACGGCAGTCTTCTAAGCTATGTTGTATCATTCTCAGATAAATCTGGTAGGAACTTGGGTATGCTTGATTCCTTTCTCAAGGAAAATTCCTGTTTTTCTGGTCCTCCTACTCAAAGTAAGGCTGTTAACTATTTTGCTCCAAGAATAGAAGATTATAATGGTGTTTTGGCCAAGGCGATTGCAGGAGGGACCGGTAAGATCATCAAGGGGATTTTCAAATGTAGCAACGCTTACACCAAACAGGTTTGAGTATTTCCACAACAAATAAAGCAATTGTATGTTAGTTATTTCTGTTAAAAAGTTCTAGAGGTTCATAAAGAAATGAAATTATTGTGATAAACTATAACAAATTTATGACGGAAAGTAAAATATCTATTAAAGCATAACCAGATCAATAAAATCCTATAGGTGAAAAAAAAAAAAGGATCGATAAAAATAAAATATGTCAATGTGAAGGAAGATAATACATTTGAAATTTGGATGTCAAAGGAGGAAAAAAAAAAGGAAAATATAAAGCTAGTATGGTAGTTAAAATAATTAATAATTAAGAATGGTAATACTCAATGGACTAAGCAAAAAATGCAAAATAAATGATGCTTGTTGAATAGACAAAGTTTGAGGATGTTAGACATACACAGATGAAACCAATGCAAAATCAATCTCAATATAACACGTTAAATACATAAAGGGCATTTGCGAACACACACACACACAGAGAAAGAGAGAGTAAGCAATAGTACGAACTAAGAACCAAGAGAATCCCAAAAGTAGAGACTTCCATTACATTAGATCAATTATCAATAAAAAGAGGGGGATATTGATATGTATGTTGCACCTGGTAGAGTTGGATGGCTTAAGTGGAGAGGCACTTCTAAACTGTTATATGATTGGCATATTCCACTTAAGCAAAAAAGGCAAACTTTATAAGATAGTTGTTAGGATGATTATGATATATGAAGCAAAATGTAGGGCAATAAAGAAGTAATATATTCGTAGGAAGAGTGTTGCTTAAATGAGGATGTCGACATGGATGTGTGGAAAGACCAAGAAGGTAAAGGTAAGTAATCAACATATCCGAGATTGTCTAGGCATAGACCAAGTAGGAGATAAGATGAAGGAAAGTACACTAAGATGGTTTGGGCATCTAAATCAGAGTAGGAAAGCACCTGCGCGAAGGTGCAAGGGGATGCATGTTGAAGGATCTAAAAGGAAGAGAGGTAGACCAAAAAGGACATCAAGGAAATAAATGATTTGAATTGACAAATTTGAACAAGGATATGGTTTTTGCTAAACAGGGAAAGTGAAACAAGATTTTTGCGGCCGACCACAACTAGTTGGGATAAGGCATTTGTTGTTGCTATTGTTGTTGTGTATACATACATACACACACACACACACACATATGAAGAGTAATAATGTAGTTGTTAATATGTTATGTTATTAAATTGGCCACATATTATAATGTCATGAATATAATAGTGTGTATATTATTATTCATATGGTGCTAGATACAGAAGAATAGTGTAGCTGACCCCAAATTTATTGGGATAAGGCTTTACATTACTGTTCATTATATATTCTCATCCAAAACAAGAAGTTAGCTGACCTGATTATGTATTGTGGAACAAAAAACAGGTTCAAAAGGGAGGAGAGATGATTCTAAGTCAGTCCATGAAGGAGAAAAATGGAGTCTCTGAAAGAGAAAGTAAAAGCAAAAACAGTGTTGGCGGGAAGAAGAAGAGTGGAGCCAATAAGGCCCTAAAACGGTATTCTAAAAAAGGAATTATCAGTGTCTTACACAATTTAAAAAAAAATAGGATTTTTTGTTTTTCTTAATTCTCATCCATGGTAGATCACAACGAAATCAGGCAACATGCTTAAACATTATCACTACCAAAACATTGTTGTTGCCGTCTGTCATTTCTACAGGGTGAGGAAGCTGTCGAAGATGACAGAGAAGATGAGTAAATCTCTGCTCAATGGGGTTGGCGTTGCCACTGGATCCGTAATGACGCCCGTGGTTCGATCCCAAGCCGGGAGGTCATTCCTAGCCATGGTTCCAGGAGAGGTTCTTTTAGCATCACTTGATGCTGTTAGTAAGTGAACCCAACTCCAACATGCGTTCAAAATGTATTCCACGGTTCTGTTTCAGACATCTAATGTGTGATATGGTGCTTCAAATATATAAGAATGCAGCATAACTTGTTTATTTGTAACAAAAAATTTAGGGAGAAAAAGGACATAACCTTAATCTTACTCTCCATTTTGGAACTACAAGACAAGGTTTTGGATGCAGTTGAAGTTGCCGAAAAACAAGCTCTCTCTGCCACCTCCCATTCTGTAACAAGAATCGTCACCAAGAGGTAAAGAACTCAAAAACATAATCAGAGTCGTAGGATTATCCCATGATTTAGTGAAAAGGATTGAAACCATAAGGCATCAAAGGAAGTTCAACAAGATGAACCAAATAATAGCATGAATAAAAGTATTTTACTCAGCCTCTCAAATTAGCCCAAAACCATTTAATTTTCCATTTCTTTTCATTTGTTTTGTTTTTTCTTTAATCTAATATGATAACTATTTGTGCTCCAACTTATATACTACTTGTGTTGAACAACAGGTATGGAGAAAATGCAGGAGAGGCAACAGAAGATGTGTTGGCTACTGCTGGACACTGTGCTGGCACTGCTTGGAATATATTTAAAATCAGAAAGTCCATCAACCCAGCATCTTCTGTCCCCTCAGCAATACTGAAGAATGCGGTAACGAAGAGAAAACCTTAGACCTCATCATGCAACCTACAAAACCGAGGCATATGACGCATATTATAGTTGACTATGACCATATCATGTAGTTCTTAAACGTGGAGCTTGGCCCAGCATAGTCTCCAGTCCTCGGAATGCTTTTATCTAATGGAAGTTGAATTAAATGAAATAGCATAATCAATCCCTCACTTCTTTTGCTACTCCTGCTACACAATTCCATAAGTCTCTAGATGCTCTAAGCCTTGAAATAGCTGCTTCTAATAATAATAGAGGTTCACGTTTACTTCATTTTGTGCATAAGCCATATTGGTGGACCAAAGTCTGGTGAGCACGGGTTAGCTCAACCCGGCTCTCCAGCTCAGGAACTGGAGGTCCCAGGTTCGAGTCCCCGGGCTTACCTGATATATGGTCCTTGTGGGTGGGGTCATTTATAAGTTGGGTAGGGGGTTCCACGTCACCCCCTAGGCTTACCTGATATATGGTCCTTGTGCATAAACCATATTTCCCTTAGATGTTCTAGAGTATTATCAGTTATTAGAACAAATATTTCTTAATATTCTTATAAGCATCTGTAATACAATCCAAAATATATTATCTATATCTAGAGCCCGTTACTAATTACTTATACTGTTTGTATTTTTGTGTAAAGATTGAACATATACTTGAGAGATGCATGCAGAAAGTTTGGCATATATGCATATATTTGGGTATGTATACATGTGATTTAACATCTAACAGTTCTAAATTAACTAATTCTGTCTCTCCCGCATTATTAGTTATTAGAGCGTCGACTGTAAATGGGTCAGATTTATTCATTTTTTCAGTGAAACTCACACAGTTCAATACATTTCAAAGGGTACCTGTCTTTCATCCTTTCATATACCAAATGATTAAGAACCCTAGGAGTTCCTCCCTTGCTTCAAGGTTCTACTTGGTCAACTAAGAACAAATCGATGCAGGAACCTATTGAAATACCTAACACTAGTTAAACTAAAATAAACTTCAAAGATGCTTTCCTTAATCCTAAAATGTGGTTAAAATGAGTGGAAAAAGAGATTGGAGCTTCTACTACCCACCATTTACTGAAATCAACTCGGTTTTTAAACGTCTACAGAATCCATCAAACCCTAGCAGAAAAACAACGGAGTGTGAAGTAATTATATGAGATCACCTGAGCAATTTCTTGATTGAGATAGGATTTTCCGATCGAAGGTGGATTCAGTAGCAATTAAAACTCTAGAAACGGCGATGATTCAAAGAGCAGCTCCTCCAATATTTGTGATTCTTCACCGAGCAGATCTTCCTGTTCCGGGCTCGACTCATGTGAATCGATAATATCGATTTCGAATACGGGTTTAGAAATGGATCAAAAGCAGTATGTTTGGCGCGCAATTTGCAAAAGTGTAGTGGAAATTTTTTGCTACATTGATAATGCAGCAAATAGCTGCAAGAACACAAATTATGAAGGTACATCTATCATGTCTCTTGTTTATACTATAAAAGTAAGGGAATCACGGTTTCAAGGATCGGGCGATACCGGTCCGTACCGGGATCAGACCATACCGATCCGGTTCCAACCCACGATACAAAGGAAGTATCGTTGGGTCATGGACCGGCGGTCGGACGATCGGTCCCATTGGTACTGCTGGTCCGGCGTTCGGTATTGCCGGTCCACTGGTCCGATGTCCGGTACCGCCGGTTCGTCGGTCCGGCGACTGATACTGTCGATTCGACGACGGTCTTTTTTCAATTTTTTTTGTTTTCTGTACAGAATTTGAACCAGCCGAAACTAACCCGAACCGGAATTGAACGGGATCAGTCCGGCGACTGATTCCAATCTTTAAAACCTTGACGGGAATATTGTAAAGTTGTATCAAGAAATTTTTAAAATTTTTCAAAACTAACTTTTAGTATAATAAATTATTTAATATAATTAAAGATAATATTATCTTTTGGTTTATTTTATGAGGTAACAGTTAATTTTTTTTAAAAAATTGTTCTCGTTTTATTTTAATTATAAAAGAAATATATACGGTAAAAAATGGTTAACACGTTCTATATATTTATGAACATTTCTTTGTTAAATGATTTACTAATATAATTGGATTGTGTCAAACTCACTCAATGTACTGTCACAAACTCGCTCAAAATTTTTTTTTTGGGTATTTGCATTAATGGTCACTCAACTATTCTCATAGGAGAGACGCGGGAATTGAACTCCATACCCTCCCTCCCCACCCTATCTTCTATTGAAGGGATGTTGTTCTACCAATGTCCCAAAGGATGTCAAACTCACCCAATTGGAGGATAGTAGTTTTGGTGAAAAGTTGTAGGAAAAGTCGCAACTTTCCTTAACTGATAGGAGTGTACGACGGGCTATGTCGTACCAAATATGTGGTACTAGTGATGCACAAACTGGTAAATAATTAAAAATGTAAATTAACCAATTGGTTTGAGCAATCAAAGGTTCGAAATACTTGCTTTCACTGACCTAAATCGGAAATGACCGTTCCAATGAAAAGTTTCCAAAGATACAAAGAGGGAAAGGGTAAGATCAATAAGAAATGGTTCAGAAAGACAACACAGAACCTGGTAAATTTCAGAAAAATGATTCTAAGACAAAACGCTCTGCAAATTCTCAGAGGATGTCCCAAATGGTCAGAATTTCGATCACTCTTTCTGATACCTCATCCTCCTTTTATAGCCTTAGACTCATTATTTCAACTGTTTGCAACGTTTCATGAACGGATTGAAGACGTTTAATTGAACAGGCGTTTTGAATTGAATATTCAATATCAAAACGTCTAATTCAATATGTAACGTTTCAATGAATGCTTTCACAACGTTTGGTTAATTTAACGAGTATAACATTATAAAAGTAATGATACGTTATAGTTCTGTAATGATCAAAGTCTTTTAATGCTTTGAGATCTTCGAGGATCTTGACAAGACTTATCTCTCTAGCCCTCAATTCCTGAAAGTCTAAGATTTATTTCCCCCTATGAATAAGTGAGTGACTTTCGAGTCCTTAAAATGACTGTTTCGAAAGGTGTTTCAGAATATCGATGATTTTGATATGATCACTTTGTTATTTCGAGATGTTTATCGAAATACCCAACTTCGAAATATTGATGATAATTTTAGGTAGTTAACCTAAATATACTTCCATGTCTCGAAAGTCTTCTTTCGAGAATAAGATTCGAGACCTATCTTGAATAGGACTTCAAAAAATGTTGTCAATTTCGAGATGATTCTCCCTGAATGGGCTTTCTCGAATTATACTTTCAATCAATATTCGAAATTATAATTTATACGGTCTTTGTATATATATTTACACCATTGACCTTGCCACGTGTCACAATATGATTGGATTGAACCAATTTTCAAATTGGCTCATCATCAATAGCCCCCTGCATTTAGAATGTGATGTATATCTACATTGTAAATGCATATTTATTAAGAGACAATTTTCTATGTATATCTCTGATAATCATGTAGATCCTCAGGATAGTATAACATGTAATTCAAATGTGTTTTCTCTGAGAGTTTTCTCTTCAAATGTAACATTCCACTTTGAATATGATTCTCTTACCTTAAGTAAGCATTCAAAGTTCTGAGGTCCATCTCATGTAGATCCTCAGGATACCTGTCTTTCGAGATTCTCCTACATATGTAAGCCTTCGAAAGTTCTGAGGTCCATCTCATGTAGATCCTCAGGATACTTGTTTATTTTGAGATTTTCCTATATACATAGACCTTCGAAAGTTCTGAGGTCCATCTCATGTAAATCCACAGGATACTTGTTTATTTCGAGATTTTCCTATATACATAGGCTTTCGAAATATAGAGCTTCAAATTTGATTCTCCTACCGTAAGTGGGCATTCGAAGAAATACTTATCTTTTGAGATTCTCTTACACATGTAAGCCTTCGAAAGTCTAAGGTCCATCTAAAGTAGATCCTTAGCATATATATTATTTCGAGTTGATTCTCTAACATATGTGAGCACTCGAATGTTTGAAATCTGTCTCAAGAAGATCTCAAAATATTGATGTATTTTGATTTAAGTCCTCCAACAAATATGAGCAAATCCTCTCAACAGATGTGGACTTTCGAAATGTTTCTCCCAAATTTCAAAATGGGCTTTCGAAATATATAATTCTAATATATAATACCACATGGCATATTCTAATTGATGCAATTTGATTTTTGAAATCAAACACATCATTAGTCTTCTGTATTCCCACGTGCTAACTAGACCTGCATTAAATGCATTATGGGCACTAAAGTGAACCGTCATTGTGAGCTTTCGTGTTAGCCTCTAATGCATTAAATATCATGCTGACCTGTCATTCGCGTATTGCTCGGCGCATACAACGCTTGGAAACCCGCAAAAGCAGTGTTTGGGATTCCCAAATCTAATCATTTCAAATTTCAAACTTTTTATAAAAAAGAAAGAAATTTGTGAAGATCAATTTACCTTGATCATATTGGATTCTTCTTTCTTCCTCTCTCTGCCGTTTCTTGTAAGTTCTTGATTTCTGAAACCCTCGAACTTTTATTCCTTTTGTATCATTCCTTCTGTTTTCATCATGTCTCCCAAAAAGAAACCCACACAAAAGAAGACTGCTACTGTTCAACCATTCGAAGAGGCTGCCAAGAATGATTTTCCTCTGTCAGCTGTTTGTTTCAAGTCCTATCTGGGTATGCCTTCTGCTTATGGTTCTTAGTGTAAGAGCATCATTTCAAATCCTGTTTATGCTGCCAAGCTGCAAAAGGCTGGGATTTACAACGCTGTTCAAGCTTCTATGTCACAGATCTGCCGCGACAATGAAGGTTTGAAGGCTCTCTTACGTCGTTAAAATCCACAAACTCATACTTTCATAACAACTTTCAGAGAAATTACTCCAACCCTTGAAGATGTTAGGGCTCTATACAGTTTACCTGTTATTGGGGAT
>JAUPMG010000010.1:3835606-3848746 GCA_031762675.1 Pachysandra terminalis
TATATTATGTATTAATATTAAACACACATATTAACATATTATATTACATATAATAACAATTATCAACTATAATGTTAATACATTTGTATTAATCGAAGCTTTTTTACGATGTCAATTTTTTAGAAGCCGAACTTTTTGAGAGCTGAGCTTTTACAAGCTTGAGCCGCTCTGGGCAAATCTCGGCTCGGCTCGTTTACTGCCCTATATGTGATCACAAATCAAGAATGTATTAAAATGAGAATCAAAATCAAAAAGAAAACTAAAATAAATTTAACAAAGAAAAAAAGAAATCTTACCTTGTGATTTCAACAAGATTTCAATTTCTGAGTGATAATTCGAAATCAAAAGCTAAAACCGCAAAGTGAAAGCAACTTGAGAAATACAAATTAGAAGAAATAAAATATAAAAAAAGGGGGTCAGATTTTTTACGGCAAATTAACCACAAGTGAGAATATTCATATAATTTTGGTAATTTTTAACTCAATTGAATACTTAATACTTATTTATTTTAAATTTTAATTTAATTCTTTACATATAGTAGATAGCATCTAAACAAAATTATACCAAAAGTGAAAGAGTAAAACATAACAATCTAGACCTAAAATAAAATTAAATCTTAATGTTAGATGATACATATATTTAGTAATTAATTAGTAATATTAATATTAATTGATAGATATTTTAAAACAAACACAAAATACATAATAGACTGTTAGAGTAATAAGATAACTTTGTATTAATATGACCCAAAGGTTATAATCTGTACAACAGAATATACATAGTTGTTGATAAATGGTTCGAATTTAAGTAGTTGGTCTGAAGGGATCTAAAATCACTTATATTATTCTATGTAACTATTAAATATTAAGAAAGGCAATAATGATTATCTGCTCTTTCCCTCACAGACACAATGTTTTTATACTGATCTAGTGAGTCACAGGTGTATGGGGTCTTACCTAACAGATCTCATATCTCTTTTAAATAAAACTTTTCCTGATCACATGATCAAATTAAATCTCTGAACAGATCTTTATGTTCTATGGGGACCATGAACATGGACATACAAGACACACAAATAAGAAAGTAGTGCACGAGGGGAGTTGGCCATGATTGACCACAGAATCATATATCCAAGGAAAAAAAAAGTTCTAGCAGGTTAAAAATTAAAAAATAAATCAATAAAAATAAGAAGAGAAATATACATATATGATCCAAATTATATCTCTTTGTTGTTATGTGGAGACTGATGCTACTGAGGCATTCGGGAGGTACTGATGATCCAGCCATCAACTCTGCCGATCGAATTACAGGCTATTTATTATACTGTTCATGTTTGTTCTTTGTAACAATTTTTCTGAGCTTTGGAGAATAGTAGAATCTGATGTGTATATATCTGTGGACGTAGTTATTATTTGTCGTACCATGTAAATATGTATTGTGTGTGCTTGATTTCTTTTTCATCCCGTTTATGTTTCTTTCTTAACACTTTTAAGTTCCCCACCATTTTTTTTTTTTTTGTTAGTAGCACTCTCCGGAAAAAAAAAATTAAAAATCATAAACCAATATGATATAATCAAAGAAGTATTAGGCTCATAAAACACGTTTCTATATAACCATAATAAGTAATTCATAAATCATACAGTTAAATTAGCAATAACACTTGAGTTAGACTAGTTGGAAGAGCACAAACCTTGTTGAGAGAGAGAGAGAGACTTCCTACCAAAAAACAAAAAGAGAAAGAGAGAGACCTATTTCTTTCAATAAATATATATATAATATTCCCTTCAATACAAAATGTTCAAGACATTCAACTTGGGTAACTTGCACCTGTTGACAACAAGACTACTCTTTTTGACTACATACTATATAGGTTGTATATGAACACTAATGAACCAACCTTTTACAGCCTAGAGAATCTACCAGTGGTAGCTTCTCTAATCTGTAAGAAATATAGCCATGGCTTGGTGTTTCTAGAGCTTTCCTCATCAAGTAGACGTCTACAAGCAAAGAGAACCAATTCTTTCAATACCACATGGCAATTAAAGATATAATACTTTTTATTTATTTATTTATTATGTAACACAAAAGTATTTAACCCTAAAGTTACATAAAAGACATGTGATCAAAGTAATAAATTCCTATACAAAAGAAAAAGATATATATTCTAAAACTAAAAGTGATAGGGGAATATAGAAAAGTTTCAAGAAGCAAAACTAAGCAACCAGAAAGAAGATTGTGTAAAGGGAGCAAGAAAAAGGACCAATATGATAGTGGTCATAGTCATCCTTTGAAGACTACATATTGCTGTTCATGTTTCTAACTGCTCCACATCTAACTCATGCCTAATAGGGTCACTCCCTCCATGTATTTATACGCCAGTCACTAGCTAGCTCCTTAGATCATCAAACCCTATCGTTCTCATTCATCTTTTATTTGTTTCTCCTTGATCTCTCTCTTAATTTTATGTTCCTTCTTGAATCAGTTCTCTTCAGTACTGAAGTTCTACAAAGCTAAAAATCATGAGTTCTTCAAAGGAAAATGCATTAGAGGAGAAAGGGATAGAAAAGAAGGAGAGCAAGTCTATTGCTCTAATTTTCAGATATGCCGATTGGATCGATGTTTCGTTAATGTTCTTCGGTACTTTAGGATCTATTGGAGATGGGATGTCCACAAACTGTCTTTTGGTCTTTGCTAGCCGTCTTATGAATAGCTTAGGGTACGGTAAGACGCAGATGGATCATGGGAATTTCATGGATGAGGTTGAAAAGGTTAGGGTTTCAAGTCTCCATATATACTTAGATTTTTTTCCCCTTCCCTCCATGGATCTTTTCCATTTTAAGCTTTTCATTGCTCTATTACCCATCTCTTATTTTCATTTTTCTTTCTTTGGGCCTTATAGTGCAGCTTATACTTTGTATATTTGGGATTAGCAGTCATGGTGGTGGCTTTTATGGGTAATTTCTACCAATATGTTTCTTTCTTTCATTTTTGTTTTCTAATCAAGATAAACAATTTGAAATTCAGTTAATACATATCTGATTTTGGTCATGAATAATACTTGCAGAAGGCTATTGTTGGAGTAGAACTAGTGAGAGGCAGGTGTTGAGAATTCGATATAAGTATTTAGAAGCTATTCTTAGACAGGAAGTTGGTTTCTTTGATTCACAAGAAGCTTCCACTTCAGAGATCATCAACAGTATATCTAAGGATACTTCACTCATACAGGAGGTTCTAAGTGAGAAGGTATTGATATCCCTTCACTTTTTTTTTTTTTATTCACAATCCTTAATATTAAGTAACACAAAAAAAAAATGATGTAAACATAAAAAAAAGTATTGGATTCAAGATGTTCTAAGCTAATAGGTATTGGATTCGAGCCTAGCTAGGTCAAAGGTTCACATTTTCATGGGTGAGTTTGAAATGGGATTCTTCTTGAAACATGGAAACGTGAATTAGGGTTTCAGGGATCTAAAACATGTTTGTGGAGTGCAGCATCGCTAGCAGTATATACTGTTTAAAGCTATTATCACACATGGGTAAATAGATAGTGGGCTTTGAATTTATTCTATTCTTCACCACTTCTTGGACTTTTTTTTTGCCTTTTTCCAAACCCAAGATGAATTAGGGTATTAGATTCTTAGAGCACGGGTCAAAGGTTCACATTGTTCATGGGTGAGTTTGAAATGAGATTCTTCTTGAAACATGGAAATGTGAATTAGGGTTTCAGGGATCTAAAACCTGTTTGTGGAGTGCAGCATCTCCAGTACTATATAATGTTAAATATCCTATTATCACACATGGGTAAATAGATAGTTCATAACTTTGAGTTTATTCTATTCTTGACCATTTCTTGGACTTTTTTTGTTTCAAACCCAAAATCAACTTAATTTATGTGATTATATTTCTATCTCAATGACTAGAACTTGTTTCTTACTTTGATTTTTTCCCCTTTCAGGTACCCATATTTTTGATGCACACATCTGTGTTCATCTCAGGACTAGCCTTCTCCTCTTACTTTTCATGGAGACTTTCCTTGGTAGCCTTACCATTGCTACTTCTGTTAATCATTCCAGGAATGATTTATGGGAAATACATGCTTTACCTATCCAACAAGTCCTTCAAGGAATATAGCAAAGCGAACACCATAGTAGAGCAGGCTTTAAGCTCCATCAAGACCGTCTATTCGTTCACGGCCGAACGTCGAATCGTCGAGAGATATTCAGCGATATTGGATCGAACGACGAAGCTGGGAATCAAGCAAGGCATTGCGAAAGGGCTCGCAGTAGGGAGCATGGGGCTTTCATTTGCAATATGGGCTTTTCTTGCTTGGTATGGAAGCCATTTGGTTATGCATAAAGGAGAGAGCGGTGGAAGGATTTACGCCGCCGGAATTTCCTTCGTCTTGGGTGGACTGTATGTAGTTTCCTTAATTTCATCTTCTTTGCATTTTACATAGACATTTCATATACATATGATACTTAAAATTGTACATATATTGTAGGTCACTTGGGATGGCTCTCCCTGAGTTGAAGTACTTCACAGATGCTTCAGTTGCGGCTAATCGAATTTTTGACAGAATTGATCGGATTCCGGAGATTGATGGGGAAGACCCGAAAGGTCTAGTATTAGACCATGTTCACGGCGAGCTCGAATTCGACAATGTCAAATTCACTTATCCTTCTCGACCGGACTCGATAGTACTCAAAGAATTCAATCTCAGGGTTCAAGCAGGAATGACTGTGGCTCTTGTTGGGGCAAGTGGGAGTGGCAAGTCGACGGCAATCGCACTTGTGCAAAGGTTTTACGATGCTGACACCGGAGTAGTGAAGATCGATGGGGTAGACATAAAATCATTGCGAATAAAATGGTTAAGAGGCAATATGGGTCTAGTTAGTCAAGAACACGCTCTCTTCGGGACTTCGATAAAGGAAAACATTTTGTTTGGAAAGCCAGATGCAACCATGGATGAGATTATTGCTGCAACCATGGCTGCCAACGCTCATAACTTCATAAGGCAGCTACCAGAAGGGTATGAGACCAAGGTGGGTTTGAGGGTATTTCTGTCATTTAACACTCTCCCTCTTTAACTTAGTTTCAAAAGGAAGGTAGTCAATGACATTTCTATCTTGTGGGACCATGGTCAACTTTATGTTCCCATCTCTATTTGGTTAGTTTCCAAAGTTGCTTTCCTTGTCACTAGCCTAAGAAAGAACCAATAATGGAATGGTGGTGGGGGATTTGATAAGATGCTGCAGATGGCAACTTGTCTCCCACTCCATCTGTGGAAAGATGCCTATATCAGGTGTGTTTGGTCAACCATGGATGGCTCAATTTAAAAGTAATAGAGTTGACTGTGGATGCTTATTTTGAAGCGTTGGATCGAAATAAAATGTATCGTGTGAATGTCGGAATTAGGTAAATAATATGTCTTTAGAAAGCCAATGAGGAGAGAAACAAGACTGGCATCTTTATTGTGTGTGGGACGTTTTTTGATCGTTCAGCATTCGAAATGTTTTTATTCGTTTTAATAACTTTTGTTTACTTATTTCTTTTAGAATTATTTTTAAAATTTAAAATTTTTATTTTTAATTTAAGATTTTCTAATAAATAAGGAAGATATTATAGAAAGAATAGATATAAACATTTTTATAAAAATTGATTGAGAAACTTTTTCTCTTTTATTCTTAATACTTTTATAAGGTTTTGCCCTTAAACCCAAATAAGTCTAAAAGGTTGTGTGCTATGTGGTCGGATTCATCAACTCTTTTCTTCGTCAACCTACATCATCTTCCTTTATTCTATTCATGATTTGATTCAGGTCGTGGTATGTAGAATCCATTTCTGCTAGCTAACATGCTTTGAGATGATGATCAATAGGTTGGTGAACGTGGGGCCCTTTTATCAGGTGGCCAAAAGCAACGGATCGCCATAGCCAGAGCCGTCATCAAGAACCCAGCTATTCTCCTCCTTGATGAAGCCACCAGTGCCCTTGATTCCGAATCAGAAAAGCTCGTCCAAAACGCCCTTGATCAAGCTTCTATGGGAAGAACCACACTGGTAATTTTCTTTTTGAACTAGCTAGTGACGGTCTATGATAGGACCTGCACAGTATATACAGCAAATCATGAACACTGACAGGTTTAACGGTCATAACTATAATTCAATCAGGTGGTTGCTCACAAGCTCTCTACAGTAAGAAACGCGGACGAGATTGCAGTCGTTCATGGCGGTTGTGTCATCGAATTGGGATCTCATAACGACCTAATTAACAGAAAAAACGGTCACTACGCAAGATTGGCGAAACTACAGAGACAACTCAGTTGCGATGATCAGCAAGAACAAACAACAGAATCCCGCATTTCTTCATCCGTAGCAAGAAGTAGCGCAGGCAGACTAAGCACAGCCAAGTCGAGCCCGGTTGGCACCGTGGCCTCGCCGTTGCCCGGCGATGAGAACTCAAAACCCGTCTCCTATCCCCCTCCATCCTTCTCCAGGCTTCTCTTACTGAATTCCCCCGAATGGAAGCAAGGCCTAATTGGAAGCCTCTCTGCAATCATCTTCGGCGCAATACAACCCGTATACGCCATAACCATCGGTGGGGTGATCTCAGCATTCTTTCTTCAGAGCCACAACGAGATGCGAGCGCGCATTAGAACGTACTCCTTGATCTTCTCTTCAATATCGCTCGTCTCTATCTTCGTAAATCTCTCGCAACATTACAGTTTCGCATACATGGGTGAGCGCCTAACGAAGAGATTACGATTGGCAATGCTTGAGAAGATCTTGACCTTCGAAGCCGCGTGGTTTGACGAAGAAGAGAATTCTAGTGGTGCATTGTGTGCTAGACTTAGTAATGAGGCTTCAATGGTTAAGTCCCTCGTCGCGAATAGGGTTTCCTTAGTAGTTCAGACATTTTCGGCCGTGATCATAGCCATGGTTATGGGGCTTGTTGTTGCTTGGAAGCTCGCATTAGTCATGATCGCCGTTCAACCGCTCACGATTCTATGTTTTTATGCAAGAAAAGTTTTACTTTCTAGTACTTCCTCAAATTTTGTCAAGGCACAGAATCAGAGTACTCAGATCGCAGTCGAGGCCGTGTACAATCACAGGGTAGTTACCTCTTTTGGAAGTGTGGGAAAGGTTCTGCAACTGTTTGATGAAGCTCAGGAGGAGCCGAGGAGAGCGGCGAGGAAGAAATCTTGGCTGGCTGGGATAGGAATGGGATCTGCACAATGCTTGACATTCATGTGCTGGGCTTTGGACTTCTGGTATGGTGGAAAACTGGTGGAATCAGGCCAGATTTCTGCTGGGGATGTCTTCAAGACCTTCTTCATATTGGTGAGCACAGGTAAGGTCATCGCCGACGCCGGGAGCATGACAACTGATCTAGCCAAGGGTGCGACCGCGGTTGCATCGGTGTTCGAGGTGCTCGATCGTCAGTCACTGATTCCAGGATCTTACAATGTAAGTACATCTCTTTGACTCTCTTTACTAGAATTTTGGCTTGAATCTTTAGGGGTAATCCATAGTTAATAGTAGGGGTGCAATTCGGTTCGGTTCGGTCAGGTTGACCTCAACCCAACCCGAAATCAACCTTCTTGAAGGTTAACCCAAACCTGCACGGGTTAGCTCTGTTGGTAGGCTCTCCAACTCAGGAGCCGGAGGTCCCAAGTTCGAGTCCCGGACTTACCCAATTTATGGTCCTTGTGGATGAGGTGATGTATCTCGGGTTTATCCTATCCAAGTGGGGTCGAGGATTTCACATCCAAAAAAAAAACCAACCAACCCGATTTGAAACCTGGACTATGAAATCCAAATACCAAATCGATTTTAGTTTGAAAACCCTAAACCCAACCGAACTTGCATTTTTGGATTGGTTTAGTTTGGGTTAATTCGGGTTGATAAACACAATCACAGCTTGAGTCATATATTTGGACTTAAATCAACCTAAATGATGTGCACAAATTATTTAGAAATAGCAGAAATTTGGAGGGGATTTTATAAACCCCTAAATTCTAAAATTGACATACTTCTAAATATTATTAACTGGATTAATTCGGTTTGGACGTTTCGGATTGGGTCAAGTTACCTGAAGCCCTAATCCAAAACCAAACTTAATTAATTCGGTTCGATTTTTTCAGACCGACCCAACATGAAATAAAACACAACCCAAACCTCCCCAGAGTTGGGTTAGGTCGGTTTCGGTTCGGGTTAACCCTACCCAAGTTGCACCCCCTAGTTAATAGGCCAGTTTCAGTTTGGCTTCTCCATCTTCATCCATGTTAGCCAAAACTTTTTGTGCATAATTGTGTTCATCAAAGTATAGTATGAAAATCTAAATACACTTATTGCTTGTTTTGAAATGGAATCAGGCAAGCACAAATGGAAGAAAACTGGATAAGATAAATGGTGGGATTGAGCTGAAGAAAGTTGAATTCGCGTACCCAAGTCGGCCGGAGACACTAGTACTGCGCCAATTTTGCTTGGACGTTAAACCGGGAACGAGTATCGGCCTTGTCGGAAAGAGTGGATGCGGGAAATCGACGGTGATAGGACTGATTCAAAGATTTTATGATGTTGAAAAGGGAAGTGTGAAGGTTGATGGAGTGGACATAAGGGAACTTGATATTGGATGGTATAGGGGACACACATCACTGGTTAGCCAAGAGCCTGTGATCTACTCCGGCAGCGTACGCGACAACATTGTCTTTGGGAAGCTTGGAGCGTCGGAGAATGAGGTGGTGGAGGCTGCCAGAGCTGCTAATGCACACGACTTCATCTCGTAAGTATATCTTTTCTTTCATTTTTTTTTTTTTTTTTGGTAATATATCTTTTCTTAGGAATGAAAGATAAACAATGAAGAAGAAGTCAAGCACAAGACTCATAGTGCCTACGTCCACTAGGTTCTACTATTCTCAAGGTCGTAAGGATCGGTCCGATACTGTAGGTACCGGTCAGTCCGTCCAATTTTAAGCCATGATACAATTATTATATCGTGAGACTTTGGACTCATATTGGTACGGATCGGCGGTACAATTTGGTCAGGTGTTTTTTTTTGGATTTATATTTTTGTATTTTTTAAATTTATAAATTAGATGGTCTAGACTAGTATCAATTTGGACGGATCTAATATCGACCGTTAATGTTGGCCCAATGACGGTGCCACCGTTTTGTGATCGATCCGACCAATCCATTTTTTTTAAATTACAAAAATATATATAACTAGTCCACATTTTATATCGGATCCAGATCGGTTGGTACCGGGACTGGTCCAATCTCCAATCTCGAGACTTTAAACTTTGACTATCCTCCAAAGCTCATAAATTATTTTATAAAGAGTAGCCACGAAAACCTATGATAAAAACATGTAGTTAGGGGAAAACATACTATCAAATAAAATTACTATTATACCCTTCAACCCTAGAAAATTTGGGATGGAAATCCTCTACAGCCAAATGACTACAACCATCCTTACAACACTAATAACCCACCGGTACCCCCTCACCTTGGTACCCGCATGGTGGCATCTCAACGGTGCTACAAGGATGGTTCTAGCCATTACAAAGCCGAAAATTTGGGCCACGAAAAAGTATGATAAATATCTTGTAATTAGAGTTAAACATAATATTAAATTAAATTATTATTATACCCTTCGACCCTAAAAAATTTGGGCCAAGGGCTCTGCTCCGGACCCTCTCCGAGCAAGGCGCGCTCTGTCCTTATAACCCCGCGAGCTCAATGCCGAGCTTGACCGACAGAGTCGATCATCAGTACTTCTCGAATGCATCAGCAGCATCATTCTCCACATAACATCTTTAATATAATATGTATTCTTCTTTCGTTATATATTGTGGATTGATCCCAATATTCATGATCACTGAGATATCCTCCTTCAAGTATAGGTCGCTTAAGCAGGGGTATGAAACAGAATGTGGAGAAAGGGGAGTGCAGTTATCAGGTGGACAGAAGCAGAGGATCGCCATTGCTAGAGCGATCATCCGGAACCCGACGATTCTGTTACTGGATGAGGCAACAAGTGCTCTTGATGTGCAATCAGAGCAAGTTGTTCAGGAAGCCTTGGACAGAATCATGGTGGGAAGGACAACCATTGTGGTGGCGCATCGGCTTAACACGATTAAGAAACTGGACTCGATCGCTTTCGTCGGAGAAGGGAAGGTGGTGGAGAGAGGAACCTATGCACAGCTCAAGAGCAGGCGAGGGGCTTTCTTCAACCTTGCTACTGTTCAAACTTAAAGCACTACAACTCTTTCTGCTTGTAATCAGTTAGGCCTATTGCGCCCAGTTTAGTTATGGATTTAAGCTCAAGATAGAGATCCGAATCCAATAGAATTATAGGCTTTTAATGAGCTTATTGATTATCAACTTGTAATAGCCAGGGTCATATGTATAATAGAAAATTGTGTTAGTTGGTTTGGTAAAGTAAAAAGATTATTTTTGGTACATCTAACCTAGCTTAGGAGTTTTTTGCCACGTGTTCCAGATCGTATCGTCCGGTCAGGATGCGATCCAATTTTTGTACACCCATTTTAAAATTTAAAAAAAAAATGGATCGGCTAGACCGTTCGTCAAAATGGCGGTACCGGTCGGTACTGTTGGACCGTTCCATTTATAAATTGAAAAAAAAAAAAACTTTGGATCAATTGGACCGATTGTACAGGTCGGCCCGTACTGGTATCAATTGGACCAATCTGATCCAAAGCCTCATGATACAATAATTGTATCTTGGCTTGGGTCGGACCGGTCCAGGCCAATCCCGGTACGAACCAGCCAATATGGACAACGGAAAACATCGGTCCAATCCTTGAAACCATGGCTGGTGTAAAGGAGTAAAGGGTACCCATGCTATTTTGGACTGGATATCGGCAACAGCTAGAAGCCTCGGAAGAAAATCGTTTGCAATTTATTCGGTGCAATATTTCCTATAATACACCATGCAGACAGCAACCAAACCGGTATCCAGTTACTCCGAGTAAGGTGGAAGCCAGTTTAAGATATTAATATGTCTTTTAGGGTTTTAGATTGACCTGGGAAAAACCTGATGAAGGACCAATACAACCAAGAGCTAATTATAGGCTTTTGAGCCAAGATAAACATAAAGCAATGGCAACTTGGTCCAAACAAAAGAAATTGTATAACCTTTGAAGGAACCATCTACAAATAAGTAAAACATAAAAGATCAACTAAAGCCTTCTATTTAGATCTAGCAAGAAGGTGGAGTACTTGTACATATATCCATACAAGTTCACCAAACATTTTCTTTTTCTTGCCATCTTTGTCCATGTCATCTTCTTCATCCTCGTTTACTTGGGCCTTGTTGCTGTCTCAGTGGGCCCTGCTTGTCTTACTAACTGAAACATATAGTTAAGATATGACTTAGTTGTTATCAATGAAACCAAACAACCAAGGAAGAAAAAGGAAAAGATCAAACAAGTGAAGCTAAAAGAAATGAGAATATATCATAATTAGAAGAGACCTGAAAATAAATCTCAAGCTTCTTTTTCAAGGTTACATGTTCTTTCTTCACTTGTTGGAAAGTCCTTGTACATCTGCACAGGTTAATTCATCCAAATTTAACACAATCAATATATTCTTTTAGTTCATAGTTTCTATTTGGACTTGAAGAAATCTTGATATCATAGATCAATTATGTGGAGGCTAATGCTGTTGAGGCATTCGAGAAGTACTGATATTATCAAAGGGGGGTTTGAGGGTATAATAGTAATTTTACTTATTGTTATGTTTAAACTCTAATTACAGGGTATTTATTATACTTTCATAACTAATTTTACTGATATTATCGAAGGGGGTTTAAGGCACTATTCGTTGTTGAACCACATAAATCTGTGTCTTGTGTGTGCTTGATTTCTTCTTCATCTCGTTTATCTTTCTTTCTTAACAGTCCCCAGTTCGATCTTAGTCGTAAAATAAATGAAGTTTACCCTTCTGTGTTTCCTGCATTGCAGTACTCCCTGAACTGTGCACATTCAATCTTCACCTTTTTAGCTCCAATGCTGCAACAAAATTATATAAACCTTATTATAATGCCTTAATTAATTGGAAATAAAGCAAGTTAAACAGAAATCGTGGTTGAATGGAAAAGAAAATTGTAGGGAAAAAAATATTTATTTAATTAATTTAGTGTTCTAACTTGAAAGGATGAATGGGTGCTATATATATATATAATAATTAAATTAGTTTACCTTGAACTACTACCCTTGAACTGGTGCATATAGTTGTCCAGCTTACTGAAATCAAAGGGGGCCCTCTCCCTGCAAATATCAATATAAATGATACCCTCTTACCCAAAAAAACAATAAATAAATAAAAAAATTAAAAAAAATCAGATAATTAATTTACTTACAAAGCCTGCTCTATGTTAAGGATCAGTCTAGTTGAATCCTTATAAAACAATGTAACAACTTCCTCTACAAAATTAGGGTTTGCATCGTCCTGTAAATCCTCTAGCTGAATGAATTGCTCATCAAGGAATCCCTACAGTAACATTTGAGGGAAGAGAATAGATTAAATTTTGTTGAATGGTACATACTACATACATATGATACATGTTACATGTGCATGCGGATACATACACCCATGGCTTACCGCATGAAGGAATGTAAAAATGGGCTGGCCCGTACGAGCTGGCCCTAACCAACATGATTTGATCCGTGCCCAAGCACAATTGGGCACGAGCCCGATTGGATTTTTAGTCAAATTATAAGCAAAGCACGGAGCTCGTCATGCCCCGTGTCATGCTGGGCTTAGGTAGCCTGAATTTAGTCATCGCACGGCCCCCTAAATAATTGGGCCGTGCCGGGCCGGCACACTAAATAATCTGGCCATGCCGTTCCGGCACTCATAGCCCATTTGTACATCCAACTGGTAACAATTACTAATAAATTTTCCATGATCACTTCAATGTTTTTATTTTTATTTTACAAAGATCCCAATTAATGAAAAAACTACCAAGGTTGTGTTTGCCCGGCTTCTATAAGTACTTACTTCAGCTTATAGCTTATACAAGCACTAGAGGAAGACTACTCATAAGGAGAAGCTGCTGAGAGTAGCTTTTCCCAAGCTCTGCTATTTCACAACTTTAATAATATTTTTAAAATACCT
>JAUPMG010000010.1:3848846-3862466 GCA_031762675.1 Pachysandra terminalis
TATATATTCTAAAACTAAAAGTGATAAAAGTATAGAAAAGTTTCAAGAAGCAAAACTAAGCAACCAGAAAGAAGATTGTGTAAAGTGAGCAAGAAAAAGGACCAATATGATAGTGGTCATAGTCATCTTTGAAGACTACATATTGCTGCTCATGTTTTGGTGGTATTGAAAGTGACAACCACAAAGCTTAAAAATTATTTCTAACTGCTCCACATCTATCTCATGCTTAATAGGTTCACTCCCTCCATATATTTATATGTCAGTCACTAGTTAGCTCCTTAGATCAAACCTTATTGTTCTCATTCATCTTTTATTTGTTCCTCCTTGATCTTTTTCTCTCTTAATTTTATGTTCCTTCTTGAATCAGTTCTCTTCAGTACTGAAGTTCTACAAAGCTAAAAATCATGAGTGCTTCAAAGGAAAGTACATTAGAGGAGAAAGCGATAGAAAAGGAGGAGAGCAAGTCTATTGCTCTAATTTTCAGATACGCCGATTGGATCGATGTTTCGTTAATGTTCTTCGGTACTTTAGGATCTATTGGAGATGGGATGTCCACAAACTGTTTATTGGTCTTTGCATGCCGTCTTATGAATAGCTTAGGGCACTGTAAGACGCAGACGAATCATGGGAATTTCATGGAAGAGGTTGAAAAGGTTAGGATTCAAGTCTCCATACTTGGATTATTTTCGATTTTTTTCTTCTCTCTTTGGATGTTTTCCATTTTAATCTTTTTATTGCTCTATTACCCATGTCTTATTTTCATTTTTTCTTTCTTTGGGCCTTATAGTGCAGTTTATACTTTGTGTATTTGGGATTAGCAGTCATGGTGGTAGCTTTTATGGGTAAGTTCTACTAATCTGTTTCTTTCTTTCATTTCTGTTTTCTGATCAAGATAGTTAAACAATTTGAAATTCAGTTAATACATATCTGATTTTGGTCATGAATCATACTTGCAGAGGGCTATTGTTGGAGTAGAGCTAGTGAGAGGCAGGTGTTGAGAATTCGATATAAGTATCTAGAAACTATTCTTAGACAGGAAGTTAGTTTCTTTGATTCACAAGAAGCTTCCACTTCAGAGATCATCAACAGTATATCTAAGGATACTTCACTCATACAGGAAGTTCTAAGTGAGAAGGTATTGATATCCCTTCACTTCAGTTTTTTTTTTTTTAATCACAATCCCTAATATTAAGTAACACACACAAAAAAAAATTAATTATGTAAACATAAAAAGTATTGGATTCACAGGGTATTGGATTCTTAGAGCCTAGGTCAAAGGTTCATATTTTCATGGGTGATTTTGAAATGGGATTCTTCTTGAAACATGGAAATGTGAATTAGGGTTTCAGGGATCTAAAACATGTTTGTGGAGTGCAGCATCTCTATCAGTATATACTGTTAAAAAGGCTATTATCACACATGGGTAAATAGATAGTGGGCTTTGAGTTTATTCTATTCTTCACCATTTCTTGGATACTTTTTTTTTTCCAAACCCAAGATGAATTAGGATATTAGATTCTTAGAGCCTAGGTCAAGGGTTCACACTTTCATGGGTGCTTTTGAAATGAGATTCTTCTTGAAACATGGGAATGTGAATTAGGGTTTCAGGGATCTAAAACACGTTTGTGGAGTGCAGCATCTCTAGCATTATATACTGTTAAATGTGCAATTATCACACTTGGGTAAATAGATGGTGCATAGCTTTGATTTTATTCTATTCTTGACCAAATGCTTGTGATTACTCTATTCTTGACCATTTCTTGGACTTTGTTTTTTTCAAACCCAAGATTAACTTAATTTATGTGATTAGATTTATATCTCAATCACTTGAACTTGTTTCTTACTTTGATTTTTTTTTTCCTTTTCAGGTACCCATATTTTTGATGCACACATCTGTGTTCATCTCAGGACTAGCCTTCTCCTCTTACTTTTCATGGTAGCCTTACCGTTGCTACTTCTGTTGATCATTCCAGGAATGATTTATGGGAAATACATGTTTTACTTGTCCAATAAGTCCTACAAGGAATATAGCAAAGCAAACACCATAGTAGAGCAGGCTTTAAGCTCCATCAAGACCGTCTATTCGTTCACAGCCAAACGTCAAATTGTGGAGAGATATTCAACGATATTGGATCGAACGATGAAGCTCGGAATTAAACAAGGCATTGAGAAAGGGCTCGCCGTAGGGAGCATGGGGCTTTCATTTGCAATATGGGCTTTTGTTGCTTGGTATGGAAGTCGTTTGGTTATGCATAAAGGAGAGAGCGGCGGAAGGATTTATGCCGCCGGAATGTCCTTCGTCTTGGGTGGACTGTATGTATAGTTTCCTTAATTTCATCTTCTTAGCATTTTACAAAGACATTTCATGCACATATTATACTTAAAATTGTACATATATTGTAGGTCACTTGGGATGGCTCTCCCTGAGCTGAAGTACTTCACAGATGCTTCAGTTGCGGCAAATCGAATCTTCGACAAAATTGATCGGATTCAGGCAATTGACGGGGAGGACCCGAAAGGTCTAGTACTAGACCATGTTCAAGGCGAGCTCGAATTTGACAATGTCAAATTCATTTATCCTTCTCGACCGGACTCGATAGTACTCAAAGATTTCAATCTCAAGGTTCAAGCAGGAATGACTGTAGCTCTTGTTGGGGCAAGTGGGAGCGGCAAGTCGACGGCAATCGCACTTGTGCAAAGGTTTACGATGCAGACGACGGAGAAGTGAGGATCGATGGTGTAGACATAAAATCATTGCAAATAAAATGGTTAAGAGTGAAAATGAATCTGGTTAGTCAAGAACACGCTCTCTTCGGGACGTCGATAAAGGAAAATATTTATTTTGGAAAGCCAGATGCAACCATGGATGAGATTATTGCTGCAACCATGGCTGCTAGTGCTCATAACTTCATAAGGCAGCTGCCAAAAGGGTATGAGACCAAGGTGGGTTTGAGGGTATTTCTGTCATTTAACACTACTATTTATCTTAGTTTCAAAAGGAAGGTAGTCAATGACATTTCTATCTTAAAGGAAGGTAGTCAAAGACATTTGTCTCTTGTAGACCATGGTCAACTTTATGTTCCCATCTCTAGTTGGCTAGAATCCAAAGATGCTTTCCTTCGTCACCAGCCTAAGAAAGAACTAATAATGGAATGGTGGTGGGGGATTTGATAAGATGCTGCAGATGGGCACCTTTGTCTCCCACTCCATTTGTGAAAAGATACCCATTCCAGGTAGGAGTGCAACTTGGGTCGGGCTAATTCCGAACCGATCTAATCACACTTTGGGTCGTTTGGATTGGATTTTATATCATTTGAGTCGGTTTTGGGTTAGGGCTTTGGGTAGCCCGACTCAACCTGAAACCCAAATCGAACCCGATTAATAATATATATAAGTTTTAGAATTTAGGGATTTATAGAAACCTCTCTGAACTTATGAAATTGGGAAACATATCTTAATATTTTTGCTTGATGCCCAAATATATTAGTGTTTATGGTTTAATAATCACTCTAGCTAGTCTCATGTTTATGGTTTGATAACCCCGTTTAATTGCAATATGTTTAATTTGTTGCAAGTGAATGTGTTGGGTGAGTTAGATTTGATTTTTACGTATTTGCACATTGTTTATTTAGGTTGATTTAAGTTCAAATACATGACTCAAGCTGTGATTGTACTTATCAACTCAAATTACCCGACCCAAAATAACCTGAAATTGCAGTTTGAGTTGGGTTTAGAATTTGTAAAATAAAATCGGTTGGTGTTTGAGTTTCATAGGGTTTCAAATTGAGTTGGGTTTGAATTGACCTTCAAGGAGGTTGGTTTCGGGTTGACCCAACCCGACCCAACTCGAAAGTAGTCTTCCTTTATTCTATTCATGATCTGATTCAGGTCATGGTATGTGGTATCCATTTCTGCTAACATGCTTTGATGTGATGATCAATAGGTTGGTGAACGTGGGGCCCTTTTATCAGGCGGCCAAAAGCAAAGGATCGCCATAGCCAGATCAATCATCAAGAACCCAGCGATTCTCCTCCTTGATGAAGCCAGGAGTGCCCTTGATTCTGAATCAGAAAAGCTTGTCCAAAACGCCCTTGATCAAGCTTCAATGGGAAGAACCACATTGGTAATTTTCTTTTTGAACTAGCTAGTGACGGTCTATGATAGTACCTGCACATTATATACAGAAAATCATGAACACTGACAGGTTTAACGGTCATAACTGTCGATAAAACTTCATTTCTCAGGTGGTTGCCCACAAGCTCTCTACAGTAAGAAACGCAGATGAAATTGCAGTCGTTCATGGCGGTTCTATCATCGATTTTGGTATGAATTTAGGGGTATCCATAATTTTTTTTCTTCCCTTTGGAAGGTATGAATTTAGGGGTATCCATACTTAATATATAGATCAGTTTTCATCCATTTCAAGACAAAAAGATTTGTCCGTAGTTGTTTTCATCAAAGCATAGTATGAGTATCCAAATGAACTTAATGATTGCTTGTTTTGAAATGAAATCAGGCAAGCACAAATGGAAGAAAATTGGATAAGACAAGTGGGATTGAGCTGAAGAAAGTTGAATTCGCGTACCCAAGTCGGCCGGAGACACTAGTACTGCGCCATTTTTGCTTGGACGTTAAACCGGGAACGAGTATCGGCCTTGTCGGAAAGAGTGGATGCGGGAAATCAACAGTGATAGGACTGATTCAAAGATTTTATGATGTTGAAAGGGGAAGTGTGAAGGTGGATGGAGTGGACATAAGGGAGCTTGATATTGGATGGTATAGGGGACACACAGCACTGGTTAGCCAAGAGCCGGTGATCTAGTCCGGCAGCGTACGCCACAACATCGTTTTTGGGAAGCTTGGAGCATCGGAGAATGAGGTAGTGGAGGCTGCCAGAGCTGCTAATGCACACGACTTCATCTCGTAAGTATCTTTTGTTAAGGATGAAAGATAAATCAAGCACAAACAAAGCACAGATTTACATTGTTCCACAAATAGTGTTTATGTTCACAGATACACAGGTTCTACTACTATTCTTCAAAACTCAAAAAATATATTACAAAGAGCAGCCACGAAAAAGTAAGATAAATACCTTGTAGTTACGAGTTGACAAGATATTACTATTATACCCTTCGACCCTCAAAAAGTTCAGACCAAGGACTGTCCTAGACTAAGGGTGGTAATGGACCGGGTGACTCACTCGGCTTGATCAGCCCAATCTTATGATTGGATGGGCTTGGGCAAGGGTAAGTGGGCCAAGCCGGGCTGAAATTTAAGGCCGATTAGTTTCTCAGGTCGGGCTTGGGTTTATGTTAGATAGGCCCGACCCGACTAATACATTACATGTAATTACTATTTTTTTTATATTGTATAATTATAAATATTATATTATCAATACAAATGTCTTAATCTCATTACATATTCATACTACTTTGTAGATTAATGTAATATAAATCTTTTTTTATAGGTATTAATGAAATATCTTGTAATTTATAGTTTTTTAATTTTAAAAAATAACCTATTTGAATTTGTATGACCGGGATTGGGCTTGATGTATTTTAAGTACATCAGGCTCGGGCCTAAACCTTTAACCCAAAGGTCTGGTCAGGTCGGGCTTGGACCAACATAAGTAATATTATATTAAGGTAGAAGTCTGGCCCAAATCCAACCCGTTGCCTATCCCGGACTCCCTTGGGACAGGCGCCTGCAACCCTGCGAGCTCAGCACCGAGCTCGACTTGCAGAGTCAATAGTTGGATCATCAGTATTTTCCGAATGCCTCAGTAGCATCAGTCTCCACATAACTAGAATGTATGCGAGCTCAGCACCGAGCTCGACTTGCAGAGTCAATGATTGGATCATCAGTACTTTCCGAATTGCCTCAATAGCATCAGTCTCCACATAACTAGAATGTATATTGTGGATTGGTTTCAATATTCATGATCATGACTGAAATATCCTCCTCCAAGTACAGGTCACTTAAGCAGGGGTATGAGACAGAATGTAGAGAAAGGGGAGTGCAGTTATCAGGACAGAAGCAGAGAATCGCCATCGCGAGAGCGATCATCCGGAACCCGACGATACTGTTACTGGATGAGGCAACAAGTGCTCTTGATGTGCAATCAGAGCAGGTTGTTCAGGAAGGTTTGGACAGAATCATGGTGAGAAGGACAACCATTGTGGTGGCGCATCGGCTTAACACAATTATGAATCTGGACTCGATCGCTTTCGTCGGAGAAGGGAAGGTGGTGGAGAGAGGAACCTGTGCACAGCTCAAGAGCCGGCGAGGCGCTTTCTTCAACCTTGCTACTCTTCAAACTTAAAACAGTAATGTTTTCTCTGCTACTCTTTCTACTTGTACAATCAACAAGGTAGGAGCGGTGGTAATCGGTTAGGCCCACTGGGCCCAGTTTAATGGCCTAAACCCAAGATATGATCCGAATCCAATAGTTACAGGCTTTTAATGGGCTTATTGTGTCAACTTGTAATAGCCTAGCCAGGTTCATATGTATAATAGAAAATTGTGTAAGTTGGTTTGGTAAAGTAAGAATTTTTGGTACACCTGACTTGGCTTAGTAGCTTTTTTCATGGTTTCACCGTCCGGTCAGTATCGGGATCGGCCAGGATCAGTCCGATCCCAAGCCACGATACAACTATTGTATCGTAAGGCTTTAGATCGAATCTCCAACTGATACCGATACAACTGGTCCAATGACCGGTCCGTCCGATTCGATGTTTGTTTTTTTTTGAACGATTTAGACCAGTATCAATTTTGATCAGTTCGATACCGATTGGTCCTAACCGATACTGTCGGTCCAGCAACTGGTACAGCTGATCTCGCTGATCTAAATTTTTTTTTTTTTAAAGAAAAATTTTTGGATGATCCATTTTTGTACCGGATCTGGACCGGCCAGTACTTGCTGGTATCGCTGGTCTGGACCGGGATCGGCAGGGACTGGACCGGTCCCCGATCCCAGAGACTTTAAACCTTGGTTTTTTTTGCTACGTGTTCCAAATCGATCACATGATATATATGTATATAGGGGTGTCCAACGGGTTTTATCGCGCTGTGTCTAATACTGAGCCACCCCCCAACCACTGACACGAGGCACGATTATTATCTTGTCACGTCCGGGCTCGTGCTTTTGCCTAGGGAGCTCAAGTCCTGGTGTAAAGGAGCAATGGGTTGGTCGATTATTGGTGCACCCATGCCATTTTGGACCGGATTTCGGCAACAGCTAGAAGTTTCGGAAGACAATCGTCCGCAGTTTACTTGGTGCGATATTTCCTATGATACCAATCTCTTGGCTTTACTCACACAACGACCAAACTGATAACCTGTTACTCTGGTTACGATGAAAGCCAATTTACGATTAATATGTCTTTTAGGATTTTAGATTGACAAGTGAAAAACCTCATGGAAGGCCCAACAGCTATTTATTTGCTTTTGGGCCAAGATAAACATAAAAACAATGGCAACTTGGTCCAAACAAAAGAAATTATATAACCTTTGGAGGAACCATCTACAAATAAGTATAACATAGGAGATCTGATCAACCTAGTTAGATCTAAGCAGGAAGGTGAACAACATTTTCTTTTTCTTGCCATCTTTGTCCACGTGATCTTCATCCTCGTTTACTTGGGCCTTGATGCTGTCTCGATGGGCCCGGCCTGTCTTACCAACTGAAATATGAACGCACAACGAAAACATATAGTTAAGACATGACTTTGGTTGTTATTAATTAAACCAAACAACCAAGACAAAAGAGACCTGAAAATAAGTCTCAAGCTTCTTTTTCAAGGTTGCATGTTCTTTCTTCACTTGTTGGAAAGTCCTTGTACATCTGCACAGGTTAATTTAACACATTTAATTGTTTCTATTTGGACTTCAAGTCTTAGTCGTCCAATGAAGATGGTGATAAAGAAAAATAAATGGACGTTGTTACCCTTCTGTGTTTCCTGCATTGCAGTACTCCCTGAACTGTGAACATTCTATCTTCACCTTTTTAGCTCCAATGCTGCAACAAAATTACCATATTCTAATGTCTTTAATTGATAAACTATGAACACTGACTATCTTATCAGCTCAACGCAAGCCTGTACCTTGAACTACTACCCTTGAACTGGTGCATATAGTTGTCCAGCTTACTGAAATCAAAGGGGCTCCCTCTCTCCCTACAGCAAAGATCAATATAAATGATACTCTCTAACCCTAATCAAATAAAAAAAAAAGTTTAATTTACTTACAATGCCTGCTCTATGTTAAGGATGAGTCTAGTTGAATCCTTGTAAAACAATGTAACAACTTCCTCTACAAAATTAGGGTTTGCATCGTCTTGTAAATCCTCTAGCTGAATGAATTGTTCATCAAGAAATCCCTACAACAATTGAAGAAGAAAATAAATTTAAAAGGAAATAGAGAATTATATAGTGTTAAATTTTGATTGAAGGGTACATATATATATGATACATGTTACATGTGCATGCATATACACATACACACCCATAACAGATACATGTACATGTCTACATTCTTCAAGACATTTATCTTTGCATCACATGAAACTAGCAAATGTTAAGGCAGCTTTGTAGGAAAGGCTAATAAGCTGGTGAGATTCGCTCAACCCATGTAGGGATGGACAAATGGGCTGGGCTGCACGTACCAACCGTACCCGACATGATTTGGTCTGTGCCCCGCTACAGCCCAGGCACGATTGGAATCTTAGCCAATTTATAGGCAAAGTATAAAGCCCGGCCCGACACGGTTCGAGACGATAATAATTATATCCCATTCTATGCCGGCCTAAGAAGCCATAAATTAGGCACGGCACGGCTCAATAAATAATCGGGTCGTGCGGAGCCGAGCCAGTACATGCAGCCCGCTAAATAATTGGGCCGTTCCAGGCTGGCAAACACGACCCGTTAAATAATCAGGCCGTGCTGGGCCGGCACGTGTGGCCCATTTGTACATCCCTAACCCCGTGGCAAAATCAAATTTACAAGCGGAAGCAGCTGCAAGTTTTGGTTGGTAACTAGTAACAATGACTCTTTAAGTTTTCCATCATCACTTCAATGTTGTTTTCTTGATTTTACAAAGATCCCAATTTATGACAAAACTACCAATAAGATGAGATGTCTTTTTCCCCTCTTGCATCTGCAGCTTAAATATGTAAACATAAATATCCATTAACATGACAAAACTACGTAAGATTCAAGATGGGTTAGTCTTCTATTTGCAGTTCAAAGACAACTCTTTGTTCTAAAGAAGAAGAAGAAGAAGAAGAGGAGAGAATAGAACCTGATCAAACAGGGTCTTTCTCATGTAAGCAACCTGGCGTTGCAGGTGATTACTCTCCATATATACTAGAAACGGAAGAATGTGAAGAAAGAAGATATGAGAAAGCTTGAGAGATATAATAGTAGAGCAACCCAAAGGTGAGTATTTATAGTAGAGAGGATTAGTGGTGACTGGTGAAGGAACACACGTATATATGCGAAAACAACATGTATGTGCACACGTTACTACTTAGTGTAAAGGAGGAGGATTATGTTACCTAAGCATGAAGATTCCAAATCCTCCCCCACAGTTTTGTGATTGGTCCTTTTCTTATGGTTTTTTTGTACAATAAAATTATATGGAACAATAACCAAATATTAATCTACTGTAAGAAATGCTGCAGAGGATTTAAACTCAAGAAGATCTTTATTTTTGAGAAAATTACACTTGACCTCTGAGGCTTGTGGCAAATACACTGTGACCCCTGAGATTTTTAAAATTATACTTTCACCTCTCGTCACCAAGATTTTATAAACCCGTTAATTGTATAATAATTGTTAGAAATAGTAAGCAGTTTCTATTCACTTGGTCTTTAGATCCAAGGAGAGGGGTCTCATGGGGCGGAGTAACTCGTTGTGCGGATACAGTACCATGGGGTTGGGGGGCCGCGATACGGTTATTATTGATGTATTTTCGTATTTTATCCTCTATAATGCTATTTTAGTATAGGGTTATGGTGTGTACAGTTTATAAGAGAGGAAAAGTGCATGATATTATAATTTCAGAAACCTCAGTAGATGATATGTAAACCTCAGTAAATTTATTATATTTTAGGCACAAAAATAAATGACAGTTGTAGTGTTTGTAGAATTTAATGGATTTTTATTTTATTTATTTTAGTAATGGCGTTTAACGGATCCAATCAAATCCTTACGGATTCTGGAAACTTTAACAAGCGAAAATGATCTGGGCACTCATCAGCATCCTCCTAGTATCACCCAGAAAATGCTTAAGCTGTAGGCACTGGTAGGTAGGTATAGGTGGGCTGTGGGCTATGGACCATACTACGTATCCTTTCCGTGGATCCCACCGGCCTTTTCATCTGTAGCCAATGAAAGTTAACTGGACGTGGCTAATTTATTTGTGCTGAAGTCTCATTATTCTTCTATGGGCTTAGCGCGGTTCGAGTTTCTATGTTCAAGCCTCAAGGATCTGAATCTACTGTAGTGAATTCGATTTTTTTTTTCAGGTGATGAACAGTTTTGGTTAGAATATTTATTATAATTAATGATTTTTTAATAAAAAATAGCACTTTTCTTTTCTTTTTCTTTTTTATACGAGAGTGGGAAGATATAATTAATCAAAACTAGGATTACAAGTCATGGACATTTTGTCAGATTCCAGACATGGCTTTAACTTGTAAAAAGGCCGTGTTTGGAATCCTAAATTTCAGAAGAAAAGAAAATAAAAAAGAAAGAGAAGAAAAGAAAAAAAAAAGTACATTATTTTCAACTGTTTGATTCGAAAGAGAAAATTACAAAGACAATGCTTTCTCTTGTTTGGTTGTGTAAAGAAAACCAAAATGAAAATTAGAGTTTTTTCTATAACTATTGACGTCAAGATTGCTTAAGGCGCAAAACGTTGACCACCACCACCACCACACTAGGTGGTGCAATGGATGCACACTAGGTGGTGGTGGTTGTAGTGGAGTGATGGTGGTGATAGTGGTGGTCTAGAGGCTTTCTCTCCAACTTCTTTTCTTTTCTCTCTCAAAATCTCTACCATTTTCAAGAGAAGATTTTTTAGTCTCAAAAAGAAAATTTATAGAAGATTTTCTTTCAAAATCCCCATCTTTTACTTTCAAAAATGGCCAACAAAAAAAAAAAAAAAAAATGCTTTTTTTAGCACTTTCTTTTTTTTTCTTTTCTTCCGAAATCAAGGGTTCCAAACACATCCTAAAGGAAAAGAGTACTATGAAAGTCAACCCTTTCATATTATCACTCACATTCACAGCTTCTTTCAAGCACGTGCCAAATAGGCTCCCTGTCGTGGGGGACACGTGACTCCAAAAATCTCAATGTCCCCAGTTTTTTTTTCCCTAAACAACCTGTTGAACAATTTTTATTTTTTGGGTAATAAGGAACAACAAATCAATCATATTGGGACAAATAAACTACAATTTAGAATCTACACAGCTTAGATAGTTAGAAATGCAATCCAATATTGTAAAGTTTACTTACATCAATGAATGGATGGGGTTCCTCTCCTTGTTACAATGGTGGTAGTGGGTTTTGGTGAGTGGAGAATATTACCAAGAACACAGCAAGGAGAGGAGAATATCTGATCAAGTAACCAAAATAAGCAGAAGGGAAGAAAAATCCCAACAATGATTGAATCAAAGCATTACCTTTTAATAGCCAGACAGTGGTCCTTGTCATGTCTTTCACTCTCTCATTCTGCAATTTTCTGCAAAATTTTTTAAAGGGAAGGAAGTTTTGAGAAGAAATGATGCTCCCTTTATTCTTTTGCCACCCACCTGAGAGATGAAGAGATGTTTTACAGTGTTATTGAGCTCTCTCTCATGCCTACATTTTTATTTTTTATTTTTTTTGGGGGGGGGGTTGAAGATGTGTGGTCACATCACATCCATTCCTTTATTAAAAGAAACAAAAGCTGTTGGTGGGTGGGTGGGTGGAGAGGGATCAGAATATGATTTCTTTCTTGTATTTCCCTTGCACAGATTGTGATTCTTTCTTTCTATCACTGTCTCCTATGTTGATAAGAATCCCAACCTGGACATGATAAGCCCTACCTGGGTTTTGCTTTAAGTGTAAATGAATGGACTTCCAAAATACATTTCTTCACAATTTTCTTCATCAATAATTTAAAAAATAAAAAATAAAAAATCTTCAGCACCACCTAGTGAAATAAATTTACAACAATAAATACAAATTTTGGAGAGGTGCATAAACTATATCTTGTTTTTAATCATTAAATGGTAAACTAAAACAGCAGAGAAGTCTACAGGTCATATGCTTCCTTGAACTTAAAATATTTTTTACTGTTCATCTTTTTTTTTGGGTAATTTTTTACTGCTCATCAGCATAAGGATTTGTGTGCATAGCTAAAAGAGTTGTTCATTCTAATGATAAATCATACTCCCCCACTAAATGGATATCATCATAAAACACAAGGATTTGTGCGCTGTGTGCATTTGGCACCTAAGTAACTTGCTATATTAGGCAGTTAAAAGAAAAAAATTTGCCTACTATAGAATCCAGTTGTCTAGTGCAAATAAATAAATAAATAAAATCAGGATTCAGATGGCAATGGCATGGAATCAGACAGCTTTCGGCAATTCTTTGGTGCTACTCACATTGATGAATTTCCGTTAAAAGAATTTATCCAAAGTTCCTTGTTAATTCTACTATTATTCAACGTGCTTTAAGAAACATAAGGAGAAAACTAGGGAAAAATCATCTTCATGTGCTATGGGCCTAGGAATCAGCAACCCTGATGACTGTAGTAGGGAAATAACTATTTCACCGATCAAATAACAAAGATCTCATAATCTGGGTAGAAGGATTTAGTTTGGAATCAAGGTTCTTAAACTCCAGCATTTGTGCATGTTAACAAATTAAAGAGAGAGAGAGAGAGAGAGAGAGAGAGAGAGAGAGAGAGAGAGAGAGACTTCTGACCTTTAGAAAGCAAAGTGAAATAACTCTTTGAGTCACAAATAATATATCAATTGATTTTCCTTCAAAATCACCATCAACTACTGCTGGGAGAGAAACAAGAGCTACTAGATTCAATGAACAAGGGAATATTGGAAATGCAACTTTCTGGAAAGGGAGAGGTCATGATTGTTGCATCAAATAATTATCTCCCTACGGGTAATGGGACCTTGTTGTAAATAGGTGTAATCTACTCTCCTTATCAAGAATGTGCTGATCAGAATAGTCCAAAAAATCATGAGCATCAAAGGGATTATCCAAAAGTTAGCTTAAGGGTTGCTTTCTTAATGACCTTTTTGCAGAAATTATCACTGCAGCATCGATTCTGCTCATCTCCACAAGAATCCCATCACTTGGTACACATTATTGAGAGTAGCATCCGCTATATCAGCAGCTTTTGTGGCAACATCTACCAAAATTCTATACAAATAAGCTAAATCGGACATGAATTCCTCGTAGCGAACCTGTAAAAGTATGAAGACATTCAAGATGGGGACACCAATATCAATGATAGTTGAGGCAAAGTTGTGTAGGTAAATTGTAATAACCCAACAAAAAATAATAGGGTTAATATATATTTAATATAAGATTAGGGGTTAATGAGTAATTA
>JAUPMG010000010.1:3873316-3884848 GCA_031762675.1 Pachysandra terminalis
ATCATTATGTATTTGATTTGATTTGATTTATATATAAGTTTTATATAACAGTTGCTCATTTTTTGCATGATACCAATGACAGAAATATCTAGAGGCATCAAAATATTTCGAGAATAAAAATGTAAACCATGACATATTTGTTCCCATTGATTCAACCCTGGTTAAATTGCTTGCTAATATTTAAGATTACGATTCTCATACGAGGGAAATCCACATAACATTCAAAAAAGAACAACAATAACAACATTAGTCATCAGATAAAAAAAACATTATACAACAATTGTAACAACATTGATGCCTCGACCCAACAAGTTGGGCTGAAAATACAAATTTTGTACCCCCATTCCAACCAATCAAAAAAGGTATCTTCAGTTAATTTATGTGCCTTCAAATCATTTCTAACTGACCTTTGTCATTATTGGTTTTCTTCTAGCCTTGTTGGGTCCTTCAATCCCCTATCTTGCACTTTCTTACAGACATCCATGTTGTTTATCATGTCCAAGCCATCTTAACCTGATTCCCTCAATTTTGGCATAATTTCTTAGATATATCCACTCTTTATCTTATTATCCTTGGCCTTTCTCCACATCTGTTGCAACATCTTCATCTGAACTATGATCACCAATAAATTGTGTTTCTTAGTTGCCCAACATTCTAATCCATATACCTCTCCACTTGAATGGAATTTGTCATATAACACTATAGAAGAACCACAGAATTCTAATTCTACATGTAACATCCTCATCAATATCTTTTTCTTTATGCATAATTGATGCAAGATAATGGACGTGGTCACTTGGCAAAGTTTTTTGATTCTTAATTCTTAACAATCATTCATACATATTCCAATTTGTACTAGAATTGAATTCCTTATGCTTAGCCTTAATTCAAACTTACTTGAAAACTTTAGATTCCAATGTATCCTCCACAAGTACAGTTTTATTTCCATTCTCTAGTTTGGTCCACCAATCCCACATCCTCCGCAAATAGCATAAGCATTTCCTCTTGAATATGAGTCGTCAATTCATGTATAATCAACAAAAAAGATGAGGGCTCATATTTGTCCCTTGATGTAAGCTAACTGTTATTGGAAACTCATTGGTCTCAGCAGAAACTCTTTCCACACCAATTAGAACTCCCTCACACATGTCCTTAATGATATCAATTTATTTGTTTGGTACTCCTTTCTTGCCCAAAACCTAGCATTTTAATTCTCTAGGCACTCCATCATATACTTTTTCTAAATCCGTAAAAACCATATAAAGGTCCCACTGCTTCTCTAAACTTCTTCCAACAACATTATAAAATAATCTGTCCAACAATAAAATCAGGTTACTTAGGCTCCCAGCTCCCAATTCATGTTCCTACATAAAAATTGCATGTGTATTTAGAGAGAGCTCTTAGGTATTATATTAAAAATACCATATAAAAAGTTGGAAAAAATATTAACCATGTAAAACAAACTAGGTGAAACAATCTATGAATAAGAATGCTGCATCAACTTTTGAAAAATAAAGAATTATTGGTGAGATAAGTAGAATGGTGGATCAAATTATATTTTCATGCTGGAAGACCATATAAGATCCTATTGGCCAACCCATTGGAGAGTCTAGATGTCCTTTCGTAAGAAATACAGCTTGTAAAATAGAACTACACAGACTCAAACACATGATAAAGTGGTATTGGAACTGCCATACAGCTAAAACGCACCGCCTTCAGCGATTTCTCTTTAAATTGAATCATCCTGTTCAGCCAGCCAATTGGTGTGGCAGAACTCAACAGCCACATCAGCTCTACATGGGCACGAACATGAGACTGTACAAAGACAGAAGCCTGCAGGCATAAGTTTAAATAATAGTTATTTGTGGGTAATTGAAAAGAACATTTACAAGCTTTAAAACAGCATAAAAGATGCAAACAAATGGCTGTCATAGACCTTAGACGTATCTACACCACATGCCAGATAAATGGCTGCTGTACTTTTTGTTGCTTTAGATAGCTGTTGCGCATCATATGGTAAAGTTATCTGTGCATGATGGAATCAAGAATGGTTAAAAACAATTTATATATACCATGTGAGAGCATAAAAATATCTAGAACAAAAGCAACATAATTTGATGTTCAACAAAACAAAATTTTCCTTCAGTACTTTTGCTTCCTCTTTTTCGGGTATAAATAAATTATATAACCGAGAAAAGAAATCAAAGTTAAAAACCAATTGCAGTATCTAAAGATGGTATGCAAAACCATTTATCAAAGATGGCCTCATTGACACAATTAGCATGCAACTGTTCAGAGTAGAAGCTTATAAATTTGGTTATTTGCTATCATAGTATTTAAATATTCTGCCATGTCCTTTAATCCTGATTCCTCGATTTTTTCAAATTCAACACTCTATACTTGTGTTGGACTATGATACTCTTCTTTTAACCATACCAATGCAACATTTACCCTAAAGAGAAACGACCCCTCCATGCTAAGGGCACTAGTAGATTCATGATTCTTAAAGCTAAAAGACCTGATCCAAACAATCAATTTGGAAAAGCAGCTACCCCATGACAAAGGAGCTGAACTTAAAAGTTCTGCAGGTTTACCCGAGAGTACAAATATGCTATAATGCGTAGTGTTGCATCAATCCCAAAGATGTGTGACATTGGGTATTCATGTAGCCCCGAGCCGAAGAAAGGGAAGTTTAAAAAAGAAGAAAGAAAGAGGATCAAAAGAAGAAAAGTATCAGGGAGATTTAGGAATCTTGATGATCCCCGCAAGATGTCTTTAAGTTTAATATATAGTAGCATAGTCTTTAGAGTTTAGAAACCTGTTACTAAGAGTACCATTAGCTACTTATTATGAAGTTGGTACTTGGGTCTGTTTAAAATTAGTATAATAGTATTTCAGGTATTTAAAAATGGATCTTCCTATATTAGTCTTTTGAAATTATAATATCACTACTAGTAATTGGGTCTCCATATTTTCCTATAAAAGGTTTATGTGGATAACATAACATTATTAACCTCATTAAACTCTTATATGTATGTGAGGCAATTCATTAGACATAATTTGCTCAATCCAACATACCATATATATTTAATTATTTTCTGGTCATTATTCAAATGTTCTGTTGTGCCTCATAATTTCCTGAATTTGCTGAACCCTACCAATGCAACATAGATCTGCGAATTTGCACTAATAGAAGATTACATTTTGCAAAAAATAAGCCCATTCTCAAACAAATCGAAAGTAGCACACCGCAGGAGCACACAAAAGCCAAAGCTCTCCAATCAGAATACTTAGGCAAATAGACCTCATATTCTGGACACCGATAAACTAGTTCAATAGGCTATTTTATCATACCCATTGCAACCAACCTAATAGAAAATTCTTGTCAAATAGGATTACCCCCATCCACACATACCCAAAAGAAAAGAAATACCCAAAATGGATCCCCAAAGCAGCTAAAGAAGATTCAATAGTAGGAAGTACACACATAACACGGTATTATGGAACATGAACAATAATAGGATGTTGTATAATGTCAATTATACTGCACAACTACAGATAATGTCCTACAAAAAACTCCACCCAATGTTTTTTTTCCATTGCTATATCTTTTATGCACTGCCAGACCCAACTCGAGATAGAAGAGGAGGGCTGTGTCAGGTTAGCAGCCAAAGTAATACTTTGCTAAACCCCATGAATAGCATACTAACACTATGCGGGATTTGAATTCAAGACATCTCACACATGTGCCAAAGTTCTCCATGTGATTAGATGAATATCAATTATACATAATGCCTTATGATTGTGAAAAAAGTAAAATAGGCCCAAAATGTACAGAATGCAGGTAAATAAGAAGCCATTTATGTACAAAAATACCCGAATCCATCTACTGGTACTGTTACATGACAACACCAAAAAAGGATACGAATATCTCATACAAGAATATTGGACATTTCTGATTAAACTCAAAGAAAATTCTAGAAATTAAAAATCAAAACATACCGCATGCAGGTCCACAATGAAGAAGAGAGTTTCATAGCTATTCTGCAAAAAAGATAAGTGGAGAAAGAATTAACAAACCATGGAAAAATATAAATATCAGAATTTAGCTTATAATCCTGATCATGGTTTTATATATATACATATGTTTGCTTCCATTTAAGAGATTTTATGGTTTCACCAGTTACTGCCATATGAAAGAACTAATAATATCACAGAAACTGGATAACTATCATTGCATTCAAGTTTCATAGGAAGAAACATGAACGCGAGTAGTCAGAACTAAGGCCAAACAAGAAGCAGAAGTAAGTTCCCTGTATGTATGAATTTGGGTAAGATCAAAGATAAAGCAAATGAAAATGAGAAGATTATTAGAGACCAAATATAAGAAATATTTTCTAGGTACATTAAATATCAAAAGAATCTAAGGAACTGAAGTAAATTGCAACCAAATTTTCCAGACATTGAGAGGATTACATCATTGAAATAATGAATTATCAAACACTATACTTGAAACATCATCAGAAACATTTGGTCAGGGAAGAAACCAATAAACCTGAAGTGAAATCCAGTTCTTAATCGCACCAAGGTAATTTCCAAGGTGTATAGATCCTGTAGGCTGGACTCCTGATACAATCCTCTTCCTGAAAAGGTTCAAACCAAAAGAATTTGCATCTAAGAAAAATAGCATAATTCTATTAGAATTAATTCTTTCTGAAGCAATATCATCTTGTCTATCATCAATTCATTTTCAAATGAAAAAAAACAAACTACAATTTGAAATCACTATTCAGATAAAGAACGAGCATCTATCACACAAAATCCAGAACCGCTTCATGATTTGAGATGGAAAAAGAGAAAATACGAAGAATCTAATCAAAAGAGCCACCATGAGATACCGGAAATCAGAGAAGCAAATCACTAGTTCAACGTGCGTTACATATACATTTCAAACAATGAATAGCCGATCAAACAAAAATTTCAGGAAGAATTGTGAAATTAAGAATGAAGTAGATGTGAAATTTACTTCACGGAGCTTGTCGAACTCTCCGACGCATCAGCGTCGGAAAAAGAGGTACCAGAGCTGCATCTGAAGCCGGCGCTTCCAAATTTATCTGGAAGACGATAGGGTAGAGTTCTTCCAGAATATTTGAAGTGTTTATTTGGAATTCCACCACATGACCTGCAAGTTTACATGGAAGAAAACGACAAGTATCAGACAGATAGAAAGAGACAGAAAGAGATTTATTGAAGAAGATAGAAATAAGTACATTGAAGAGGCAAAACGAGGGGAAGTATTGGAGAGGATGAGAAAATGGGAGAAAATTGAGCGACCCATTTGTTTTCTTTCTTCTTCCTCTACTTCTTTCAGTCACCGGCTTAGGATTTAGGATACGAGGATTTTATCCAAAGATTTACAGTAATGTTACGATGCTGTTGTGTGCGTTAAGTTGCCCATACCCACGTGGCAGCATCTTAACAGTGCTGAGATCTAGATCCTCGCAAGTTTCAATCACGTTTTAGTTGATTTGAAGCCAATCAGAGGACAACACGTGGGATAAAAATTTAATTAAAAAATATTTAAAATTTTTAAGCACAAAAATCAAGGAAAAAACCTCTTTATCATTAATAATGATGTGGATTTTTTCCGACGTGTCGTCTATTGATTGGTTTCATATCAACTGTAAGGTGATTGAAACTTGAGAGGATCCTGTTCCTTCTTTTTTAACCTAATCTCAATCCCTTCTTCTTTTCTCAATCGACTTTAAAAGGTACCCTATGCCCTTTTAGTCCATAGGTATCCTTCTATTTAACCTTTGGTATCTTGTTTGCTGGTAAAGGGTATCCTTTATTTTGATAACCCACGGGTATCATGTATGTTGGTAAAGGGTGCTCTGTGCCCTTTTAATCCATAAGTGCCATGTTATTTAACCTTTGGCATCCTGTTTACTGGTAAAGCGTACCCTTTGCTTTGATAACCCACGAGTATCCTATATGTTGGTAAAGGGTATCCGGTGCCCTTTAAATCCATAGGTACCCTGCTATTTAACCTTTGGTACCATGTTTATTGGTAAAGGGTACCCTGTGCTTTGATAATCCATAGGTACCCAAGTATATAGTCTTTGGTACCCTGTATGTTGGTAAAGGGTACCTTGTGTCCTTTTAATCAATAGTTACTCTGTCATTTAACCTTTGATACCATGTTTGTTGGTAAAGGATACCCTTTGCCCTGATAACCCACGGGTACTCTGTGCCTTTTTAATCCATACGTACCTTGCTATTTAACCTTTGGTACCCTGTTTGCTGGTATAGGGTATCCTATGGTGGCAAAGGGTACCATGTGCCTTGTTAACCCATAGGTACTTAGGTATATAATCGTCGGTATCCTGTATGTTGGTAAAGGGTACCCTGCTATGTAGATAACCCTAACTTTCAATTCAATTACCTACAGATTCATGACTCGGAATACAAAGATAGCTTATTCCTCCAACATGTTCAATCAAGTAAGAAAACAACTTCAATTTTTTAAATTAGTACATTTGATTGTTTCGTAATGAATATATTAATGAAATGAAATTTTTTTCTAGGGGTATGTACGGTCCAGATGCACCTTGGTTAGAATTAATAAAATAGTTGATGGATTAAATAAAGAACAGAAAGCAGCCGTTAGATCTATAGGATTTGGTGCTCTTTTAAAGCTTAAAGTATCCCACATACGTAGGTCTCACTGTATATGGTTAGTAGATAGCTTTGATCCTTTAACAAGATGCCTAGAAGTTGATGGGAGGGGGATTCAGGTAATTGAGCATGATGTCTATGAGATTCTTGGTTTATCAGACAATGGCTTAGCCATAGAGACCAATGAGATAGACAACGAAGATCCTAAGCTTCGTAGTTTATACTGTGATAATGGCAATATGATTTCTTTGAAACACTTGGAGATAATACTCAAAGAAACTAAAGATTCAGGGGATGACTTTAAAAGGCTTTTTGTACTGCTAGCATTAGGGTCTTTTCTATGCCCCCAAGCGAAGCCTGAGGTTAGCCCCTCATTTTTGAACTCCTTAAAGGTTACGAAAAATATTCAAAATTATAATTTGGGAAAATTTGTACTTGATTGGCTCGTGGAATCCATCACCCGTTTGAAGAAGAATCACCGACAATATGTTGGTGGCCATGTATTCTTCCTATAGGTAATTTAAGTGTTTGGTACGTAAATTTTTATTGGTATTTAGCCATCTAAGTATTTTTTATCGTCTTTTTTTGCAATGCAGATTTTATATTACGAGCGAGTCCCAATTAAGGGGGTTGAACCTTCTTCAAACGTGCATGTACCCCGAATAATTTATTGGGATGCTAAAGAGATTGATGAGCGAGAGGCTATGGAGGCAAAAAAGTAGGGTGTCAAGAGCTTTTCAGGTATGTTGAGGTTATTATTTGTAGAATGATGTCTATATTCAGTAATAATTTTCAAAATATTGGTATTAGGGGCATAGGGTACAGATAGTTATCGTGTAGACAGGGTACTAGTATTAATTTATGGTTTACTAATGGTTTGTATGAATATAGGGTACCAACAGCTTATCCACGAGTTATCACAATATGAATAAAAAAGCTCACATAAGTAATAAGCAATCAATGTTCGAATTTCCGCCATCAACACAAAAAACATTGAAGCGGGTAGGTAACCTTCCCATTTTATCTTTTTGGTTGTATTTTATTTTTTCCTTTCCTTTTTTGGTTGTTATTTAGTTACATGTACTACTTGTTATGTTATGCAAAATGATTTTTGATTTGCACCGTTCTACAGGCATTAGAGGAACGTGTTGCAAGAATAAAAACAATGCACCTTGAGATGATACAAAAAAACATTGGATCCAGTAACCTTCCCATTTTATCTTTTTGGTTTTGTTTTTTTTTTCCTTTCTTTTTTTTTTTGTTGTTATTTAGTTACATATGCTACTTGTTATGTTCTACAAAATGATTTTTGATTTACACCGCTCTATAGGCATTAGAGGCTCGTGTTGCAATATTAGAAACAATGCACTTTGAGATGATGAAAATGCTAACCAAGCTTACTTCGTGCATTCCTGGAATGAAAGGTGACAGAGAATTCGAGTCTCCTGAATTGATGCAATGAGTCAGAGGGCAAAATGATGTTGCAAGGTGCCTTCAAGAAAATCAACATGTGATTCGAATTCCTTTTCGAGAACAAGTGAAATATTCATCAACAACTACACCTAACTTTTTATGCAACCAATTTTTCCAACTACCAAACCCAACCCTTATAGCATAATCATTGTAATGTATATATGCTTCTACTTCTTATCCAAACTCCTTTCAAATTTTCAGTACATACTCAATTTGGTTTTCTTCATTGTAGCCACTATGCTCATCTTGACACATTTGCACCATTTTTATTCCAAACCAATCTGCCCCGGATTGATCAATAACTATATCAATAATAGATAAACAATTAAAAAATCATCTCATGAACATTCCAAACAAAATGATCATTTGATACAAGAATAAAAGACGTAACAAATAAAATAACAAACAATGTACTTTTAAGATAAACTACAGTATCAACAATATATCCCCAGTGCTACCCCATAAATGAGCTACTGGTACCATGTTAACAGTGAAACAAATGAGCTATCGGTACCATTTAGCCACTCCACAAATAAGTTGAAATTCACACTCATCAAAAATGATGATGTCATTTTAATTGTTCATTTGTTTTGTAGTTTAATTATCCAACATTGCTAATATATGCCCAATGGTACCATATGAAAGAGCTACCGATGGTACCTATGATCATTTTAATCCACAGGTACCCAGCTATGTAGTATTTAGTACCCTGGAGGGTGCAAAATGATACCCTGTGCCTTATTAACCCACGGGTACCCAGCTATGTAGTCTTAGGTACCCTGTGAGGTGCAAAAGGGTACCCGGTGACTTATTAAGTCATAGGTACCCTTTATTTAAACTTCGGTACTCTGTGAGTTGTAAATGGTACCTTGTGCCTTATTAATCCAAACGTACCTAGTTATTTAACCTTTGATTGCAAAAGGGCACCCTATGCCTTATTAAGCCATAGGTACCTTTATTTAACCTTCAGTACCATGTGCCTTATTTAGCCATAGGTACCATTTATTTAACCTTCGGAACCCTGTGCCTTATTAAGCCATATATACAATTTAGTTAAACCTTTGGTACCCTGTATGAGGTAAAGGGTACGCTTTGCTCTATTAACCCATGGGTACCCTGTATGTGGTAAATGGTACCTTGTAAGTAATAATGGTACCCTGCAAAAATGGTACCAATGAGCTTCTGGTACCCTGTAACCACTCAACAAATAGGTCGAAATTCACACCCATCAAGGAACGAAAATGTCATTTTAGTTATTCATTTGCTATGTAGTATAATTATCCAACATTGGTCATACATTTGCTTAGACAATCTAGAAATCAATAGTTATAAATGTAGATACGAACAATATCGTCTTTGCACCAATGGTTTCTTCAGTATTGATGTTGTAGAGAAATCCTTCTTCATGAAAATAACAATCGTTTTCAAGTTGATGTAGAAACTTACAGCGAGATTCTCTCTTCTCTAGAAAAATACCATTTTTAACTTTAGTATTGATGTTGTTGATGATGTAGATACTCTCTTCTCTAGAGAAAAGATAGAGATGAGAATGGGTTGGATGGGGGTGGCAAAACTGAAACACATAGAGGCGAGAAGAGAAAAAGGGTTAAAAGTTAACTTTTAAATTTTAACCATTAAAAAAAAAGTTGAAAACACCGCCGTTAACGCCTTATGCATTAAGTTTCCCAACGCCAGGAATAACCCAGTGGTACCCCTTCACCTTGATATCCTCTTGGTACCCCCTTCGTACCCATGTGACAGCCACTGTTAGCAAAACGTGATACGGCAAAAAAATGAGACCGTAAAATATCAAGTTTAATACGGTCAAAAAAAGGGTCAATGAAAAAAAATGTCAAAATAATTTGATTAAATTGTTCGAGTTTAATACGGTAGAGATCCAAAAAAAAAAAAAAACGTGAACATAGAAGTTAAACTATCAGTTAATTATCAATAAATTTAAGAAATATTATAGTATTACTCTAAAAACTAATTTATAATTCTAAATAATTTGCATTCACTACTATAAGAAACTTTAATGTTACCAATATTTATTTTTTTTTGAAAATATAATGTAGTATTAAAGATTTTAAATTGAATAATAGAATAAAAACAATATTAATTAAAGTTCATTTCTCTTTTAATCTCTTTATTTAAAGCCTTTTTTTTATTATTACTCCATAATAAGTCTAGAGAGTTGGTAGACTTTGAATCATTTTTTTTAGTAATGACTTTGAATCACAATAGCACTAGATAAAAAAGAATTTAATAAAAAAAAACAATTTAACCTTTGAATGAAAATAACACACCAAAATATAAAAACTAATAAAAAGATTCAATAAAATCCTTGAATCATGAAAAATAAATAAATAAATTTATTTTTTTCATATTTAAAAAAGAAAGACGATAAAGTTTTTTAAAAAGTTGTAAACGTAAAATGTACAAAACGTGTTTAATACATTTTAGTGAAAAATACGCGTTTTTTTTGTTACATAAAATTTTAAGCGGAGTTTAAAACGTTTAAGCATAAAAACGTATTTTAAAAAAAAACAAAACGGAAGTGGCAGTATTTAACTATGTTGTATAAATTGTTGTAACACTTTGACTGTAGAGGATGCGAGCCCATGAGATTTGCAAGACGTTGGGGGTGCGCATTGCACACTTCTATGCCCTTTGCGATCTGGGAAGAATGGTCAGTGGTTTGAGTTTGGTGCCACGGTAAGAGAGACTTTTAAGGGAATCAGAACCGTTAAAAATGATTGGATGAAATCGTAATCTAGTCTGGGCTAAACAAAATAAGCAAAAAAATGTGCATATAATACATTTGAACTAAGCTAAGGATGTGTTTGGTCCGGCTTCTATAAGTACTTATTGTTGCTTATAGTTTATATAAGCACTTTTTTAAAAATAAATATGTGTTTGGTAGCGTTTATGGGTAAGTGCTTACCCATAAGCAGTAGAGGAAGGCTACCCATAATGAGAAGCTGTTGAGAGCATCTTCTCCCAAGCTCTTATGCCTTAAGCTATTTCACAACTTTAGTAATAATTTTAAAATACCTATTTTACCTCTAAACTCTCATAAACACTTAAATAAATGTTATTTCTAAGCTTTAATAATACTTTTATAATACCTATTTTATCCCTAAAGTTTCATAAGCACTTAAATAAATGTATTTACCAAACGCTATTTTCTTCAAATAAACAGTTTATTGTTGTTGTGGATAAATGCTCCTATTGAGCAACTTATCTATTAAGTTATTGGCATTCGTGGCAATAATCCTCATGTTCAAAACTCAAGCCAAGTTCTATGTGCTTTCTAATAAACAGATTTGGTTTCTAATTAGTTGAGAAAGAAATCTGTTTTGAGTCACATCAACAGTTGGC
>JAUPMG010000010.1:3884948-3911224 GCA_031762675.1 Pachysandra terminalis
CTCTTCGTTTTATATGCCCAAACCATCTTAACCAACTTTCCTTTATCTTATCTCCTAATTGAGCCACACCCAAACATTCTCAAATATGTTCATTCCTCACCTTATCTTTCTAAGTCCTTAGTCTTCCCACACATCCAACTCAACATTCTCATCTCAGCAACATTCATCCTATGCATATGTTGCTTTATTGTTGTCCAACATTATGATCCATACAACATAGCAGGCCTAATGAATGTCCTATAAAATTTTCCTTTTAATTTGAGTGGAACGCGTTGTTTTCATATCTAAGACATTAGCAAAAGTTTTACGCTGGCTGCCAACCTGACGCAACCCTCCTCCTTACCCGGGCTTGGGACCAATCTCATCTCTTTATTATATACCAATGCAAGTGCAAATGTAGCAGCTAAGAAATATAAGAAACATCCAACATGTAAATGATAATCTACGAAAAAAAAAATATAGGATGTATTTCTATAATCATTTATCATGCGTAAATTGAAGAAAGATAACAACTGATATCAACATATATAGAAGCAAAGACCGATTGAATAATCAATAGAGTTATCTGGTCATGACACTAGTTATCAAAACTAATGAAGCAATATACATGAATTGACTTTAAAAATTTGTACGATGAAAGTAGAATGACAAATAGCGAAACATTAATTGGGAAATAAAAATAAATTAATGCATAGAATCATATTAGCATGAATAAATTATGATTAATTAATAACATATTGATTTATAAAAATGGAAATTAGGATGCATTAAAGAATCATTCATGAGCTAATCATGAATTGAGGGTTTGGCATATGTTAACATTTGAGTGTTTTTTTAGGCCATAAAAATCCAACGACCTTCTTATTTATTTTTTATTAGTGAATAACTAAAAAATTAGAAAAAAATAAAGAGCAAAGGGCAAATATATAAGAGAAAACATAACAGATTACAAAAAAAATTTAAAACTAAAATGCTACTTGGCTTGAGAAATGGGCACCTAACTCTGCTATCGAAGTGGGATGTAAGTTTAGTAGCCATGGATGAGAAACATGTTGTTATCTGGAGACTGATGCTACTGAGGCATTCGGGAAGTAATTTCACATGCTGTTTTGTTTAGCCCTAACTACAAGGTATTTATCCTACTTTCGTGGCTGTTCTTGTAGCACTTTTTCTTGAGCTTTTGACAATTGTAGAATCTTGTGTGTATCCGTGGACGTAGGCACCATTACCGAACCACGTAAATCGTTGTGTCTTATGCGCTTGATTTCTTCTTCTTCTTTATGTATCGTTCTTTCTTTACAAAACACCTAGTAGATTGTACATGGGGAGTAGTCAAAAGTGAACAGCCATTCTTGTGGATGGCTTAATCTGGCTCCAGGCATGGCTTAAAATAGTTGAATGTTTCAAAGAGAAGACAAAATAACAAGCCAGAGGTGTTGTATTGTCAAGTGGGCTGTGAGCATCAGAAAGGATGTATCGGATGTGATAGTCTCTGGTAGATTGGAGGACAAAATAATGAAACGAAAATAGAAAAAATGTGATATATGCATGTATGTCTATACATATAGTATGTATAGAAAGAGAGAAGACAAACCTGTGGGGGGGAGGGAGGGAGGGAATAGAGATGCAATTAGGATTTGGAAATAATGAAAAAAAATACTAAAAAGCTTGTTGCAGGGCTGTCCTCAAATCTTCCTGAAATGATTTGGGAGTAAGGTTGAGAATTATCTCATTAGTCTCTTTCCTTTTCCCTTTTTTTTTCCAAAAAAGGAGAATGCCTTAGATAACATGGTTGCAGCCACATATTGTCAATATGAAAATACCATTATCTATCAACGGGTCCCATGAGATACCTGTGATACCTATTTATCCAGCTCTAGGAAAAGCTCAAAAACCTGAAAATTGCATAACACTAATATTCACAAAAGAATTGGTATATATGCATATGATTCAAGTCTGAAAAAATTGCACATTGAACTGTATTATATAGATATGCACCAACTACATGAGTAGTTTACAGTTAATACTATGGATAATGATTACGAACTACACATGAATAGCTTACATTACACAACTTAGACCACCTCAATCAATAAATAATAAAACTAAATTTACCATGAAACAACAAAACATTCTTTTAAGCACCTTAATATCTTATTTCTAAGCAATTTAAAATACATTTTTGCGGAAAAAAAAATGAATTTTTTTGTGAAGGTCTCCTAATCTTGCCCCACCTTAATCAATCAATGAAGAAGCTTTTACCCAAACTTCTCCTGCTTGATTAAAAAAGGAACTCAAAAGATAAAATTGATGGAAGGTCAGGGTCTATGCCCAACTGCCCTCCCACCGTTGGAGTGCCTCTACGGCTATTCCTGTCTAGAGGGTCTTTCTTGATAAAAAGAAAAAGAAAAAAAAAGAGTATTCTATTAACTCAAGGAATAATTCAAGGAGAAGAAGATAAAGGCAACAACAAAGGAAAAATATGCAAGAGATTTGATTGAGGAATTCAAGGAGAAAGTGAAGGCAATGCAAGAGATTTGATTGATAAAATCTAGTAAATGCATTAAATTTGTTTCTAGATTAGGGATCGGGTTAATTAGTTACTATGTTTATCTTCCATGTGCTCTTCTATTTAAAGTCACAATGGATCTCTTTGTACTCACCTTGAATTTCAATGAACTTTGTTTCTCCACATGGTATCAAAGTGGAAGACCTACCTGTGCGCAAGGTTCGCGATGTCGGTGTCGCCTGATGTGTCGCCAGGTGACTGGGGAAATTTCGGCAACATGGGGAAAAAAGGGGAAATTGTGGGGAAACCGAGGGGAAATGTTGGGAAACCATGGTTTTTGATGGTTTTTTTGCCCCAAACTTTAAACATGTTTAACTAAGGCCTAAATGGATCCAAATGCATCAAAAAAATGCAAAAACAATTGCCTACACATTAAAAGTCATTACTTAAGGGGGGGTTACCTTACAAGTTGTCGGGTCTGTAAGCTATAAAAAAGATGATATTTGTAAATAATTCAAACTAAAAGTGAATGTAGTCAAACTAAAAGATACATAAAACTAGAAATCAAGTGTCATATCCATGAGGAAAAAAAGGGAAATATGGGAGAAATGATGAGGTAATCTGGGGAAATGTGGGGTTTTTTTTTATGGGTTCCCTCCTCCTCCAAGTTTTAAACAACCCTTATTAATGTCTAAATACATCATAATACTATAAACATACAATATTTATTTAATTTTTTAAAAACTTTCTGAAAAAATTGAAAAATTTCTCCCCATGTCGCAAAAATGTTGCCCATGCCAAGGGGTGGCATCTCGCACCACTTGCCATCCGTTGGGCTTTGTACCTTTTTTTTAATTTTTTTTTACTTTGTTACATATAGTATGATAATTCTTCCGTCTCCTAAATCTGAATTTTCTATATTGAATCTTTCTTCCATCCCCACCATGCATTGTTGATCATGTAAGAGAGGGAGAATTAATATAAAACATAAAAATAAATGGGAGAAAAAAACTGTGGCGAGAAGGAAAAATAAAAGGCCCATATGTTTGGTCAAAAGAGACCCATTCCAAGACCCATGACCCCTTTTGGCAAGACCAAACGCAAGAGCACAATGATCCAATTTTAGGCCCAAAGAGGCTCTTTACAAGCCTGTGACCCCTTTGACGAGATCATAGGCAAGTTCATGGTGCCATTGGCCCAAAGAGGCTCATTTCATTGCCTAAAAGGCATTTTTAGCCCAAAGAGGCCCTTAACCCATCAAGGTCTAGCCCTTTAGCGCCTTAATTGTTTCTCTCTTCACAGACAAATCAACAAAGATTTCAAGATGTTCAAGCTGGCAAACAAGCACCATTATACGATTCGACAATCAAACTCATGCAGATTTTATTCTCAAATCCGCATAAGTTCGAGGAGGAGTAATAGAGCAAATATGTGGGAGCAAGATTATTGGATCAATTCAAGGAGTAATTCAAGGAGAATATAAAGGCAACAATAAAGGCAAAAGATGCAAGAGATTTGATTGAGGAATTCAAGGAGAAGATGAAGGCAATGCAAGAGATTTAAATTTAGTACATGCTTTAAATTTGTTTCTAGATTAGGGAATAGGTTAATTAGTTACTATGTTTATTTTTTGTGGCTTCTTTTATTTAATGTCCCAATGGATCTCTTTGTACTCACCTTGAATTTCAACAAACTTTGTTTCTCTTCATTGATATTGGTCCTATTGGATGAGTTAAAAATCAACGAAAAGTAAAGAAAAAAAAATAATCCTCAAACTTTTCAAGTTGAAATATCATGAAAAGTATGCTTTGATTTGAGATTGTAATTGTTGATTTCAAGAGGGAACATGAAAAGTGAGAGGGATTTGGGTTTGGATACTTGCTAAATGTGTCAAAAATATAATGAAGAAGAAGAAGAATGAGCTTCTTTCAAATTCCAATTGAAACCTTACAAAGTATTAGGTGATATATGTAGAAATCGAAACCAAGCCAAAATTGTGTTGAATCTATATAATTCCCAAACCGGATAGATACCTTGTCTCACCCTCTATCAAACCCACTGAAACTTAAAACAATATTAGATAGCCCATGTTCTACCATCCTTTTGGCTGTACCAGCTCCTATTATATATGGTGTCATGAATTATCAAACCAAACTGTTCAATTTGTTGGCCCTGCCTACGAGACTTTCAAAGCCTAAAATCAGCCGAATTTCATAAAGTATGCACATGAACTGCTTCATATTCTTTAACTGCTAGAAACACAAGATTTATGGTCCTCACAAACTGGTTCATTTAATTGATGTTTAATAGTCGTTCAATCAAGCGATTTTCTTGTGAAACAAGCCTCTTACATGGGTCCCACTCACTGGATAACACAGACTTGATAATTATTCACCATTGCCCAGTGTAAACTAGATGCTACTAGTACAGGTACCAACTAAATATTTTTATCATTTTTCAAATATCTCTGAAGCACCTGTGAATTGTAAGTTTGAAAACGAAATAGTACATAACCTTAAAAAAGTGGGAGAGAAGGGGTGGGTTGCATGGCGGCCCCCAACCTCTAGCTCGCCCCTTGTGACACCTATCATAGCAAATACCACCTGACGTTGGAATCCAGGACATCAGAAAAGTATAATACATACATATATGTATTTATGGGATCTTGATAGTGTTTACACAATGGATAGAAGTGTTCAACTACAAGGAGGTGGTCAGTGATTCATGGAAAAAAGTGAGGTCCATATAGACTTTTGATAACAAAATAAGAGGAGAGAATAATGAAGGATATGGATGACATCATCTTTCAAAGATTCTTCCTCCCTTTGTTCAAATCTATTGTAAAATTACGATATACCCCATTAATTGACCTAAAATACCAGATAATGGAGTAAGAATGAGAACTGGAAACACAGAATTTTAATATATCCTATAGTCTAGACTTTCACTCCACAATTTAATTTGGTCATGAAAGTCGGTCCATTCCATTAAGAGGTACAAAAATAATATGGTATCGAACACTTGAGTAGTGATCTTTTATTTAATTTTTTTTCTTGAGTATCTTAAATCTAAAATTTAATTAAGTAGCTATATTCTTATAAAAAAAATTGCAAGCATACTTCTTGATCGTTGCAGAACATCCCAACTTTCATCAAAATGTATTCAGCTCCCTCTTGCAATAAGCACAATTCTCTCAAGCATTTAGGCTTTGTTTGATTACCACTCATTTTCCATGAAGATATAGGAATATGAAGGAAGCACAGCTTCTCACATTTTCTTGGTATTTTGATAGCAGGATATTGGGATCCACTGGATTATACAAGAAAAACAGCAGCTCTGTTCTATCCTAATACTTGAAATCTTTTGTGACCAAAAACGTTGAGAAGTAAAGGAAAGTTATATTATGGAAATTGCACCTATTTTCTACCCTTTTTAGACCACTTTGTCCCTCTTTCCATCACGACCTTCCAAACTGTTCCGATACAACAAATAGCATATGGAAAGTAAATTTCCCTCTCCCTTACTTTATTTTCCTTTATTTCCTATGGACTTCTTGAATACTTCTTTATGTCGTCCTTTAGATCCTTTATCCCACTCTCCATCACTTCCAAACTTTTCTTAGACAATGAAATAGTATACCGGAAAGTAACTTTCCATTTCTTTTACATACTTTTCTTTTCTTTCCTACATATCCCTTGTGCAACACAACTTCCCTGGTAAGCAAACAGAGTCCTAATGAAATTTCCTCCAAATGGACCCTATTATTTTCATTTATATATCATCTCTCAAATATAATAGACTTTAAATGGAAACTGGTGTTGATAATCAAAACTCCTTTTTGGTATTGTTGATCCCCAAATTTGGTTAACAAATAAGATTAACCGAGTTAACTCAAGATGACAGATGTCAATACCTGAGTGGTTAAACAATGAGGGTACGATGAGTTTGAACGCCTGTCTTGCACTGGTTTAAACCTTAACGGCCATTCCAATACGAGGTTTCCGTTTGCACCAAGACAAGTCAAAGCGAACAAAGGAAAGGAATCAAAGGCCCCAAGGAATGGCTTCAGAGAGAGCACACACATAAAGGCAGCTTTTGAGTTAAGGATTCTAGGTTTTCAGTGGATCCTAGAATATCTCAGAAGTCCATCCTTTGTCCAATGGGAGTAAGGAGTTTTATAGCCAAAACCCTTGGAGAAGGCCAGAGTGACAAGTGTCAATCATCAAAGGTTAGACACGGTAGGATGTTTCCACGTGTTATCGCTCATACGTTGATCGTCACTTGTCACTCGTACAAGTGCTCATGCAAACTCTGCCTTGTGCACAGTCCCTTGATGTGACATTGCCCATGTGGGTCTGGTCAACTACCAAGCAACCGTCATGGGCTTAACGGGACGTCTCTCTGGGCCACCATTCCTTTAGGTATCTTGATATTCCCCCCATTTTGTCCTATTATCCAAGTGATTCAAGAAGCACGAGACATTGTCCCTGAGTGAGGTTCCCTAGGGTTAACTCTCTGAATAAATATAACATAATTGCGAGTATGATGCTTCACAACATCGAGTTGGAACACTACTCGATGGTGTTAACAAATAACAATACTCTTCTTGCAATCTTGGGTGTTCTTGCACCTGGGATATCATTAACCCCGAAATAGTCCCCTTACTCAGGACCCGGGTTGTAAGAGGAAGTCAGTGCTGCTTTGTGATTAGAAGAGTGTCATTGCTTCTCGGATAACCCTTCAGCATGTGAGGGTTTCTGATATAACAACAGCATGATGTGAACCTCAACACTGGAATCAAGTTGGGATCACAATTATGATGACGAATTGCCCATCTCAGGGTGGGTTAGGGCATTGTAGTGCCTTTTGCGAGTGGTCAAACCACTTGGGACCCGTGTGGAATCATAAGGTTATCACACGGTGTCAATGTTGATGTGGGATCATGAAGTCGACTCATGACCTCGGGATAGGATCGAAGGTCACTATCGGGTCTTGGGATCAGATCATTACATCTTTACCCGTCCTCAGGATAAGATCATAAAGTCTCAATCGTATCTCGGGATTAAATCATAAAATGCCTTTACCGTATCTCGGATTAGGATCTCATCGTCTCTATCCGAACTCGGAGTAGGATCACAGTGACTCTATCCGATGTTGGGATTAGATCATTAAGTATATCCAAACTCGGAGTAGGATCACAATGTCTCTATCCTGTTTCGGGGTTAGATCATAAAGTCTTCACCCGAATTTCACTGGTGTGACCTCAAGATCGGTTCTTGGAAGGAACTGCTCTCGAGGTTGCTACGCCCCTTGAGTCTGGGCATATCCTATTAAAGGCATGTCTCGAGAGAACTTCAAGCCAGGGGCACAAAACATAATATTAAAGGTAAGTGCCAGATGACCTTATCTTATTGGCTCAATTTGAATTTTCAAATTAAGGGGTCACAGTACTTCCATTTTTGGTTATACAGGTCAACCTCCCAGTTTTAACGAGTGCACAAATTTTCAAAATATGAACAGCAATGCATATTTTTTTTATAACAGTAAAATATGGATTATATTAAAAGAGGGATTTGCCCCATGTGCACTCAAGAGTATAAAGGCTACCAATAAATTACAAAGTGCATATTACAAGTAAATCCACTTTGAACACATGAAATTGCAGGATGTGTATTAAGCAATTAATAAGAATATGTAAATAATTTAGCAGGTCTGAACTTTTCTATAAACATTGGGGGTGGGGGCAAAATTCGTTAATGCACATGAAGGTTATCATTTCCCCTATGTGTATACTCTTGTTAAAATCTTAAGTTTTGATTCAATTCGACCCTAGTTCGATTCAAATCAGTGAAAAGATTGATTTATGTTTGCATCATATGATTAAGTCTTACTACTCATGATTTAGTTGTACAATTCATTTTATTCAAACAATTTGACTATGCAACACCAAGAAAACTACCATCTTCCTTCTTCAATTAAAAACTTCCCTTTTTTTTATTTTGCTTAATCCTTTATATAGAATATAGTACTCCAAAATAACTAAATATACATATATATAAAGAAATATAATTTACTTATTTTAACAACAAAAAACTCTTTTCCTACAAGAGATCCCCAAACTCTTCTTCTACTAAAATTAGTATGAATCTTACAATCTATGATTCAAAGTTCCGATATGATTCTAAGTACCCTAATGAATTTCGATTGAGTCACGGTTTGACATGACAACCTTGTGTATACTTACATACAGATTGATAGACTGGTAATAGATGAAAGGGAGTATGTGCCTGTATGCAAATTATATCTATATTTATATTTATATGCAATACTTGACAAGTAAAAAAGAGACATCTTAAATTTGATTTATCCATTAATGCTATACACACACAAAAAAAAAAAAAAAATGCTAAGAACCAAGTTATTACCTAAAAGCACAAGTATTGTGCCATTAGGTAATCCACCAAGAAGATCATATGAAAAAAATAAAAACAAAAGTAACAGGGAAAGCAATCTAGAAGTTCTAATAAAATGAGAATTGTGATTCTATATCAAAAGAAAAAAAAAATTATATAGACATAACAACAAGTAAGGGTGTATCCGATAAGACCTTGTGATCAACAGTTAAGGGGATTGTTTGAGTCCCTCGACAAAGCACTGCTCTTGAGTCGCCACAGTTGGATGTAATTATCTGGCACCCAGATACAGCCAGCACAATTGCAGTTGATCCAACTATTTCTGGCGCTATCGCCTCATCCACAACTTCATTATCAGCCCTCTCAAAACCACTAGAGAATGCAGCTTCCCATCTTCTATGCCAACCTTCCCCACCACCACCTCCCCTCTCCCATTCTTCTGCTACCATTTCATGGATCCGCTCAGCACAAAATTTAGCCACCTGCAGATCACCACAAAAGAACATGCACAGTGTATGGGCTACATTATTTGTAATGGCCACAATTAACATAATAACAAACATTCAATAATGCCAAAATGGGGAAATCATTACATTGCTTAGATCCATTACAAAAGTAAATGGAAAATTTCAAAGCTTAAATACATTACAAAATTAAATGGCAATCAAAACCATAAAAGTAGAATTTAAAGAAGAAGCAAAACACAAAAATTCAATTACTAATGCAGAATATCAGTAAGGTGTGCAACTAGGGATGTGCTGTCTCAGGTTGGTGTCAAACCTATCCCCACTCAAGGGTCAGAAACCTGAATCCTAGGATGACACAACCTAATCAAAGCCAAGCGCAGACCACTGGAGTTCCACCATCACCCAAAACTAAATATTTCACAACCCTAACCAAATCCAACTTTCCAAGTCCAGGTAGTTGCGTTGATTCAAAACACTGTCTGGCAAACTTAGGCATTATAAGAGAAAACCAAATCTCCCACAGTAAAATTGCAGAAGTGATGCCTACAAAGCAAAATATCAATAATTTTACAGTACATTTGAATCGCATGAATTTAAAGTTCCATGATAATCCCAATGCATATCAACTTACTATCTACCGAATTCCAATTCATAGATATTCAAATTCTGTTGTTTGGTTGTTCTTGTCTTCGTTACAGTGCTTGTTGGAAGTAGAGAAACAGAGAGAAATGCAACCCAAACCCAAATCTAGCTAACCTGTCTAACTCATATAAACTTCTTAGGTTTTTCTTTTTCTTCTTATTTTCTATTTAATTATTTAATAAAATATTATATTTTTAAAAATCTATACTATTAAGGGAGAGTATGCCTTGGAAAGTGTGCCAGTCATTTTCTTTTTTTCTTTTTTTTTACTTTTTTAAAAGTAACCTTTCATGTGATATAGTATATTTAATAGAATTAATGATAATATTGTCTTTTGATTTATTCTATCATATTTTGTTACAGTCAAGTTTTCAAAACTGAACAGTTCCCACTTATCCCAAAAATGACGTGGCTAAAAACGGTTAACACCTTCTAGATTCTCTCTTTAAAAAGTTTTTTTTAAGGAAACCGGAACTTTTTTTCTAAAGAAAACTCTTATCACGTGCAGTACTGCACATGACATCCTCTAGTACTAGATAAATGAAAAACCTCATTTTCTAATTTGCGCGCCACGTGGTGGTAGACCCTCTTTGAAAAAATGACCCCAACAGATTTCCATGCAGCAAAAACTGAGGTCTGGCCAACCTCCCAATTTAAAATTGATGGTGGTTTCTCTTTCAAAGTTTCAGCCTTAATGAAGCAGTCACGGACTCACGGGGTAAAACTCAAGATTGAATCAAGGTAAAGTCTCTTTCTTAATCGAAGAGACATCCACCCTTAATCAAACCTCGACTTCTGCCATGTGGCAACTCTGTTGGGGCTATTTTTCACAATTGAGACCTTTAACACATGACGCACAAAGAAGTTGGTTCTCAGAAAATTATTATACATACAAGAGTAAGGCACATGGTACACTGCACATGAGATTTACTTAAAATATTATGTACGAACTCGTTATGTATATATCAATATAACTAGAAAGATCTTCAAGAGACCTTTCCAATGGATCCGCTTTTTATGCAAACTAATGCATGAATTTGAATTTTTTTGATCTGAAAAAATATTAGTTCCAAAAAAATAGATTACTCCTTTATCTCATGTATAATAGTTTTAAGGCAAGTGATTATTTTCATTAAATATTTTAGTATATCTGAAGGATACTTCTAGAAATAAGAAAACGTTATTCTTGGTATGCGGACCTTTCTTACTAATTGTGTGTGGTTGTGTATGTGTGCGTATATGTGTTTGTGCATATATATAATTTTATTAGTAAGGATACATGTCCAAGGCACATGACCCAACAAGTAAAGAAGCCCAACTCGTAACTGACCCATTTATTGACGAGTCAAAGACAGGTCAACCCCAAATTGACCCGTAATTAAAAGTGTAACCTCAACACAGCTAAACATCACCTTGTTGATAATCACCACCCTTAATTCCAGTTAACACCACCTAGGTTCAACAACAACAACCGGATTCATGTCCGAAGAGAAACACACCCCAGATTATGAGTTGTAATTCTTATGAATCGTGGGAACAGTTGAAAAGCCCAGCCCATTCAACTCCTTAAAACCCAGGTATTAAGAAGAGGGGAACTGGAACCTTATAACTAGCACAGACGGGGCAAGTCCAGGCGATGTCGGACACATTCCACACACCCCCCTGGACCACAACCAACCAAGCTCTGGACACAGGCCCAACCAAGCTCTGGACAAATGCCCAACCAAGCTCTGATACCAAGTTGAAAAGCCCAACCCATTCAACTCCTTAAAACCCAGGTATTAATTGAATTAGCAACGGATGCATTAGTGAGGGTTGTAATAACCGCAGCAAATACTATTAGTGACGGAATTTTTGGGTTTAGCGACTGTCATCAATCGCTACTAAATCTATCATTATTTGTAGTGTAAGAAGAGGGGAACTGGAACCTTATAACTAGCATAGACGGGGTAATTCCAGGCGATGTGGGACACATTCCAATAGGAACTGGGTGACATTTTTTCAGGTGAATTTCAAATCATGAAGCAATTGGTCCCAAACGCAAGAATTCGATTTCACACTTGCCAATTCCAATTCCACTTCCTACAATCCAAGCATACCCTAAGCCAAAAGTAATGAACTTATATCTTTGCAATCAAACCCAACACGCCCTACCACCCTCATTGGAGTCGCGATTATGTGGGCTCTACCCCCTCATTGGTGTGATCATGGAATCAAATCACACTAAAATGCTAGTCTATATTAGAAGACAGCACATGCTTAAGGCCATTTTCATGGACAGCCCATCTACTAACCACTAGCAAAAATGCCACAAAAAAGAAAAAGGGCGGAGGGGGAGTTAAAGAGAAAAACAACAACAAAATTAACACAGCCTTAAAGAAGTCAAAACAAAACATGAAATTGAAGAATTCCATGTGGGCCCCTCCTGATTTCCTTTCAAGCAATAAGAACGGGGAACTGACCAAATGAGATCAAGTGTTCCAATAGGAAGATGACATGTGTCTTAGGACAGGTATATATTCTTTATGTTAAACTTTGTTCACATGCGAACAACAGATACCTTCCCGAATTAACAATATCCACGAAGCTGCGCTACGGAACCCCATTAATGTACTTGGGTTGGGTGCAGCTTGGAGGAACACGTGTTCAATAGATGAAAAAAGCGCGCTTAAAGGGTCCGTAAGTCTCCTTAAATAACAAGTTTTTGTTCCTTTTTGGGGACTTTTCTTGCCAAACGTGTCCTTTTAGGTCAGAAATTTTAATACGAAATTATTTTAAATTAGCCATTCAAGAAATATATATTTTTTAATGAACAAAATTACGGAAAACATGAATATCGAGAGAATTTGATAAACTCGCCACAATTTTCTCCCGAGTTAAACCTAATTGCACAAAGAGAAATTCGTTTATTTTAAATAAATATAATAATAAATTTTAGTACCTGAGCGCCTCCGTGACCATCGTAGACACCGAAGAAATGAACCGGCGAGATCTCCCCGGAGCTTCTAGAACCGGGAGCCGTACAACCGCCGACGTGTTCGCAAGAGCGAGACAAGAAGCCGGGGATAACGGCGACGGCGTCTTCCATTTCCCTCCGTCTACCAATGACGGAAGTAAACCCCCACGTCACACTCTTATTGCTCCTCCCAACGCACTTCTCCCTCGCCATCACCGTCACCGTCAAATCCTCTTCTCCCCCTCCGTTACCCTCACAGTCCGCTGGATGATTAGAGATCACAAGCCTCGGAATCACGCCGTTCGCGACAATCGCAGCCAGGATCTCGCCGGAACTACTGCTGCTGCTCGCCGAGATGTTGCTTGAGCTAGTCGTGCTGCGACTGTCTTCAGTTCCGAATAGAGAAGACACTACTGAATCAATGGATTCCACGTCCGATTCCCGGCGAGATACGACTTGCCGGAGATCTTCGTCCTCTTTCGAATCCATCCTCGTTTTCCGAGCACTCACATTCACAAATCACAAAAGCTGCTCTACGATTCTTCTGAGATACAGAAAGAGAGAGAGAAGAGACAGAGAGGTTTTAAAGACGAAAAAAAGACCGACAAGTAGAGAGAGAGAGAGAGGAGACGATGAGATAGATAAAAGGAGGGAACGGACAGCTGAGGTGGTGACACGTGTGAAGAGATATAAACAGATGACACACGCATCCGTAGTGTAAGAGGAAAGAAGCTTTGATTACAGTCGTACTCAGCTGCTTTTCTGTGTGAGGCTACGTGTCTCCCTGTGATCTGACCGGTACAACATCTGGCTCGGCTCCAGTCGAGTCACGGCTTCGAAAGATTCAAGTGTAATCTAATCAACGGGGTTCAGTATTCCGTATAACCCGTTCTATGCTATAATATAACGTTTCATATTGTAACCATTCATTTTGTACGACCGTCCATCTTCTTTACTTATCAGACGGGGTTCAGTATTCCGTATAACCCGTTCTATGATCATCTGATATCTGAAATTTGTGCTACTGAGGTGGGTCCCATTATTTGTATTTAACCGGGCACACTCGTTCAGCATCAAAGGCAACACGTATGTGAAAGTGGGCCACAGTTGTATAGGACACGTATCTCCTGCAAATTAGATTCTTCCACAAGTCGTGGATATAAGTCGCAAAGCTGAAGATTCCATTTCTATTTAACCATTAAATATTCGAATGACTATTGTGCCACTAAGATAGTGTTTGGTATCAGTTCAAGATTGTGCTCGAATGGTAAAAGCCAGTTTTTTTTGGTGTGGTTCTTTTGAACTTTAACCAATGGTTTAAAAACTTGGACTGGTCGGCCGGTTCATCTGATTGAACCGGTATTGTATAACCGAATCAGGTGGGCTCTTAACCCACTATAAGTTTTGAAAACCAGTGAGACCCATTAGTTTAACCGGTGACCCAGCTGATTATAACATATTTTACAAATCTAACCTGATCATTGATTGGTTTGTTTCATTTATGATGATTTTGTATTTAAAATATTTGTATATAGTGAATAATTTCTATTTGATATTACATTTTAGCATATTAGAGTAGCAAATTTTTTATTAAATTATGGATGATTGGTTGTTTCTTGTTTTTTATTTCATAGTAATATATTTATATTATAATACATGTGACATCCGTAAAACCTGTTTAGCAAATTTAAGATAAATCCTGTATAACCTGTATAAATCACATAATATATGATAATGCATAAAGACCTTTAATGCAATGACAATATAACACATAGGAATCCCAAAACGCATACGAAATAAATGTTTTTTGATATTTGCAGTTTTTTAGAGGCTTGGGCTCGGCACTTTTTCATCTTCGATTCTAATTCCAATCCCAAATCTATATGAGTCAAAATTTTGTTAAAATTCCAAAAATCTATATGATGAAGTGGACCCACTGCACTTCATCATTCTCCAAATTCCATTTCTGACTGTATAGATGAATTATTCTAAGCAAAAAGTGAGTTCCAACAACATCAATTTCGTAGGTTAGTCCAAATTGACTCACTGGTTGAACCGATTTGACCCCTTTATAGGATTAACACCCGGACCGGGTTTTAAAACATTGACTTTAGCAGTTGACCCTCGATGGTTTTTTTTTCTTTTTTTTCCTTCAACTTGGGATGCAAGTAATAGCATTTTACAAGAGTACAAGTCCATCTAGAGTAGTCATATACCACTAGCCAAACACCTACAATAGAAAGGACATCTTTGTCATTCACCAAGGGTGCTTCCGTCATTTCCACTGGTGAACCACTACGCCTCTGATTATTTGTTCAAGCTGTCGAGGCACTTTGTCATTGGTTGCCAGAATCTCAATAATGACAATCTGATATGGTTTATTATTTAGTTAATTAAATTAGTTTGAATATCTTTGGAGCTAACAACTTTCTTGGAGATGTAATAATAATAATAATTTATTATTAACTAATTCATTAAGAAAATTGAGAATGTTTAAGCCACTCTTCAGTCGGCTACGTAAAAGAGGTGGCAAGACATAACGGGTCCACTTGTTCTTCTCATTACACCTTCTTCACGTGACATAGCTCGTGCCAAGCAAGGTTTAAAGTCTCGGGACCGAACCAGGGTTTCAATGATTGGACCGATCCGATCTGGATCAGCCGGTCTATACCGGGATATGCCAGGAGCGGTTTGATCTCAAGCCACGATACAATTATTGTATCAAAAGGCTTTGGATCGGACTGGTCCAACCATACCGATACGGATCCGTTGATCCAGACCGATCCAGTCAGACCGGTCCAACCATACCAATACGGACCGGTCCAATCGATACTAATACGGACCAGTTGATCCAGACCGGTCCATTGACTGGATCGGTCGATCCAAAGATATATATTTTTAATTTATAAAATAAACAATCCAATTGGTATCAACCTGGATCGGTCCAATACCGACCGGTATCGTTGTTCCGGTCAGTCCAATTTTGTTTTAGACAACCAAACTCATGGATTGATCGATATCGCCAAATCGATCGGGATAGGCCGGGACCAGTCTGATTCAAGATCCCGAGAATTAAAACCCTGGATCGAACCGGTCCCAGCCAACCCTGGATAGAACCGGTCCCAGCCGATCCCGGTCCGAACCAGTAATATCGGCCAGGTCGGATCTGGTACAAATATGGATGGCCTAGTTTTTTTTTTAAAATAAATCTTTTTTTTGGATGGATCGGACCGATCGTCAGACCGGTCGACGGACCGTTGGTATCGGACTTGTCCAGAGCAATATCGATCTGGACCGTTCAATTTATAAATTAAAAAAAAAAAAAAAAAACATTGGATCAGTTGGATCAGTCAGTGGATCGGTTGTACCGGTCGGTCCGTACCTGTATCGGTTGGACCAATCCGATCCAAAGCCGCATGATACAACTATTGTATCATGACTTGGGACCGGACCTGATTGATTCCGATATAGACCGGGTGATACGAACCGGATCAGTCCGATCCTTGAAACCTTATGCCAAGTGGCCCAATAGACATTAGCCACCTGACAAACAAACTTTTTTTTTCTTTTTTCTTTTTCCTTTCTGGTTATTTAAGAACATTCAAACTTGTATAAATGATACAATAGATTATAAGTTTAGTCTTAAAGAAATAAGTGGTCTTAAGTGGATATCAATCCTGCATTTTATAACAGGAGGAATAAAATCAACAACCTGTCCTCCAAGAAGGATATCATTTTGGTCAATTTTATTGGACATCATTAATGGAAAAAGAAAAAAAGAAAAAAGAAGAAGCTTCAAATTCAAAATGTAATGAATACCTCTTAATAGAATTTTAGAAGAAAAAGGATCCTTGTTTTGAAAACTCATAATTTAATGCTCATCTAATAGACTTCACTATGGTATTCCAATTCACATTTGCCATAACATCAACCATAGAGGACTAATATTTCTTCTTCTTCTTCTTCTTCTTTTTCCTCACTCCACTCACTTGTAGGCGCGGATCTTCTATGGTGTACACCATAGGGAATCTCCTGTGGTGTAGAGACAACTCGGGCTGTATGGTATTTTCGTCCCTCGGGGCCTACATTCGAAGAGGCAAAATACCAAACAACCCCTCGAGCTGTCTCTACACCATAAGAGATCCCTATAGTGTACACCACAAAGGATCCTGGTCGCTCTTATGTAGGAAAGACGAAAAGCCCAAAGCTCGAAACTAAAATAGTCATTTTACATGTTGTTTTGTTTAGTCGTAACTATAAAGTAAATATCGTTCTTTTTGTTACTGCTCTTGTAATATATATATATATATATTGAGCTTGTGAGAATAGTAGAATTTGATGTGAATTTGTGAACATAAGTACAATTATCGAACCGCTTAAAACCATTGTCATATATATATATATATATATTGAGCTTGTGAGAATAGTAAAATTGGGTGTGAATTCGTGAACATAGGCACAATTACCGAACCACTTAAAATCGTTGTGTCTTGTGTGCTTGATTCCTTCTTTTTCTTTGTTTATCTTTCTTTCTTAACACATTCTTTTGAAGGGATGTCCTACCAATGTACTTGGTAAAACAAAGTTTCAAGGATCATTCAGTCCATACTAGGATAGACTAGAACCGACCCAGTCCCAAGCTAACCACGATACAACAGTTGTATCGTGAGGTTTTGGACTGGACCAATACAATCCATATTGGTCTGGACCGGTCGGTACAACCGGTCCGGTGATCGATACAACTGATTTGACATTTTTTTTTGTTTTTTTAAAAAAAATTATAAATTAGACGATCTAGATCGATATCAATCTGAATTGGTCCGATATCGACTGATCCTGACTGGTACTCGGTTCGACGACCAGTCTGATTGATCAAATTTTTTTTTTTTAATTTAAACCAAGAGATCTATTTTTTGTACCAAATCCGGACCGAATGATACTACCGGTCTGAACCGGGATTGGTCGAGACCGATCCAGTCTCCGGTCCCGAGACTTTAAAATGTAATTTTAAAAGGAAAAAGTCAGCTTTATTAGATAATTAATAAGAGTTTAACCCAAAAGCAATATTTATAAAATGTAATTGTATATGTTAACCCACTCAATCATGTATGACTTCTTTCATAATAGTAAGAGCTAAAAGAAATCGATGTATGCCAATGGATAATGATTTAAATTCGTACACACATCATTACTAATATACATAGTTTTCTTAACAGTGATAATAACTAGTAATTTAGTTTCGGTACGAGCTAATAATGGAGCCGGATCCACTGTATACCCATGACGTGGAAACTTTTCATTGGTTTCCTGATGGTACATGGTTTTTTAACCAATTAGCAGTTGACACGTTTAGAGTGTATGTTGGAGCCGGCTCTATCTGATAAAGCTCCTTTCGCGTCGATGTTGGACGGTTTGTTTGGACCTTCATGGACGGTGGGATGTTGAGTTGTTTATGTGTTTTTGGTTTCTTCTTCTTCTAAAGCTAAAACTAGTTTAAAATTTGGGAAGTCCGTCACTGGCTAAGGGATTACAAAGCCATTGAGATTGTGTGGCTTTAAATTTTGAAAATGACAACCATTTGGGGTTTGGGTTTTAGCTGTGGAAATGACAAAATGCTCCCAATCCCTAGGCTAATTTTGTAATCCACACATTTGACAAAACTAAGAAGTATAGGGGCACTTTAGAACTTCTGCATGCAAGAGAAAAAAAATGCCACCTCTTGTTTTCTTTAAGGTCCTGTTTGGATTAAAGAAAGTGCTAGAGAAGGTTAGAAAACAAACTTTTCTTGTATACTGCGTCCGTTTAGTCCATTATTTTGAAGTCCCGAGGGTTGCCTCAATGGTCACTTGTAACTGGTGCCTCATGAAGCACCATGTCTAGAGTTCGATTCTACGGAGAACCTTTTCACTCGGGGCCACTGGAAGTTGACCAAGTTGTTAACTTCATGGCCCCAATGATTAGTCCAATCGTGGTGCGTACAAACTGGTTCAGACACCCACGTTACCACCCAAAAAAAAAAAAGGGAATATAAAAGAAAGGTGGGAATCATCCCTTTGTTCAGAAAATGACTGATAAAAGCTTAACCCTTTTTTTTTCTTGCACGATAGTCCGAAAATGAGTGAGAAAAGTTTTTTGTCTTCTTCCTACATTGTCCTTCTTAAGTGTCCAAATTCACAAGAGATGACAACGCAAAAGTATAACTTATAGTATAAGGGTAGAAAAGGAAATTATATTCTTGATCCCGCATCGTTTGGTTACCAAGAGTATGAAAGAGAAAGTGCAAACAATCATGTATATATTACTTTTTTTTTTGGTCTGAACCACCCGGTGTCCGGAAACCACATGGCTCCGACTAAATCCGAATTCGAGCCGGGATAGACCACTAAGGCGGTAAAGCTCTCCCATATAGCGTAGCTGCATTCCCAAGACTCGAACTCGAGACCTTGATTAAGCTAGAACGGACCCGTACCATCTGATCTACGCGCACGGTGGTATGTATATATTACTTTCACACATTACTTTGTGACATTTTCTTGGTATTCAAATGGGGCTTAAAGCTTTTCCAAAGTCATCATAAAAAAGGCAGCTGCAAATGCAATCTCAATTACCAACAACTTTATAAAGACCAAGGCTGCATTTGGCCCAACTTGTGCTTATGGATAAGCACTGATCATTGAGCAACTTATCCACAACAACAATAAACTGTTTATTTGAAGAAAGTACTGTTTGGTAAAGACATTTATTTAAGTGCTTATAAAATTTTAGGGATAAAATAGGTATTATAAAAATATTATTAAAGTTTAGAAATGACATTTATTTAAGTGCTTATGAAAGTTTAGGAATAAAATACATATTTAAAATATATTACTAATGTTGTGAAATAGCTTAACGCCAAAGAGCTTGGGAGAAGGTGCTCTCAGCAGCTTTTCCTTATGGGTAGCCTTCCTCTACTGCTTATGGGTAAGCTATGAGCTGCAATAAGTACTTGTAGAAGCCGGGGCAAACGCAGCCTAAAAATAGCAATGTAGCACCTTTGATTTTGGACGGCATTTTCGTCATCACGGATTTGCTTCCAAGATAGTGCAAGTATTTTTTAAGTCAAAGAAAGAGGAAGTTCAATTTAATTTCTTATTAATTATTAACCATTTTTAATTGGAAACCCTAATTGATTACCCTCTTGTTTAATGTAAGCAAAGTCAAATCATTGGTAGATGTTTTATTCTGGTCTCTTAACATTGAGGAAGCTGTGCATGATTGACTTTGGGCATGCAATAAAGAACTTCACTTGGCTTATAAATGATCTTTGCTTACATAAGAAGGTGCCGTCCATCTCATGTTTGTAGGGTCCTACACCTGCAATCTAAGACCATGAAATGATGTACTCTCGAGACACAATATGCCCTGAAAATGATGTGGGAGTCAAAAGCATGAGTTATTGGAGGCAAAACTTGAGTTAATATTGCAAAAAAACACTCTGAAAATGGGAGTTGGAGAAGCAGTTCTAAAGATGAAATGCTCATTCATTCCAAAAAAAAAAACTTGAAATTTAAGTTGGAGCACACACACACTAGTTATTGAGGGAAAATGCTGAATGAACATTCAAATTGATTTGAAATTCACACACACACACACAACACATAAAACATACACACACGTGCACAGACAGAAGCACGCGCGCACACACACTTCTTGAGGCAAAATGCTGAATGCACATTCAAATTGATTTGAAATTCACACAACCCCCAGTTCTTGAAGCAAAATGCTGAATGCACATTCAAATCGATTTGAAATTCACGCAACATACAACACGCGACACACACACACCCAACACCCAACACACCCACACGCACCCGCATGCACACAGACGCACACACACACAGGAAGAGGATATATTGGTCACTACAGCCATACAAGGATACCTATTTCATGCCCAATACATCAAGATATGGAAACAAAATATTAGGCAAATAAATGCTACAACTATCAAATTAATCATTAGAAAAGGCAGATAACATTCAAGGTAACTCACTGTTAAGACAGTAAACTTCATCATTTTGAATCTAAGAACAGGGCGTGCTTACAAAGAATTTCTTCGTACAATGCCAGGATTTGAATTGTCCCAAAATAAACAGACTACTCATTACTAATTCTTTTGCAAAATCCATGGGAGAATAGATCGATCGCATCAGACCAGTTCAGGTAGAGGCAAGCTATCAAATCATGTTCTTGATCCATAGAGTAGGAGTCTTGTTCCCATGGCCAACCAGTTATTGGAACTTCCATGTTTGTTTACAATAAGAAACATTTATCCCCAACCAGTCTAACCTGTGTAAAAATCAAGGATTTAAAAACACATATTGTTGATCGGAATCAAGCAATAATAATAAACACAGTAAAACGAAGATCAAAACAATGCACACAGATATACGTGCTTCGGCAAAGACTATGTCCATGGGAGAGAAGAAGTTTCCACTATGTCGAAAGCGAATTAGGATTACAATTTATACTCCTACTCGATATATAGGGCAAATCTCCAATATACCCTTACCGTACCGCATGGGGCTCCACCTCCCGCACCCCCAACCCCATGGTACTGACCTGGCACAACGAGTTACCCGTGACCCAGGGAGGGACCTCTCCCCATGGAGCCCCTCAGGTCCCTCCCCCATGGATCTAGAGACTAGTGAATACAAGCCACCCACTATCTCTAATACATATGTATAGATTTATAAGGTAATGAATAAAAACAGGATGAATTAAAATTTTAATTAAAACACAAAAACTGTATAACAAACAAAAAGAAGCAAAATACTAACCCATTTGTCTCTTATCTTAAACTGCATGGATTGGATTGCTGTTACTCTTGCCCAAATCTGACCTGCTAACAGTAGTGTTTGCATGAAATGCTGATGGCCTTGATGGAGTTTCTATCAATTTCAATGATAGTGGTGAAGGTTCCATACGGCCACCGGCAGTCTCTCCTAGGCTGAGCTGAGACAGGCCCTTAAGTTCATCTACATTGGCCGGATCCTTAGGAAGGATGGGAATTGGCTTTAGAACCTCATGATGAGAAGTCTCCACTTCCTTTTCTTCTACTGCAGAGGATAGATTTGGTGACCAGAATGAGAATGGGAGAGGTAGATATGTTGGGAAGAATGCAGGAATCACTGGTGTGAAATCACTGGATGATACAGTTTCTGCTGCTTCTTCTGTGCAAGTTTCCTTTGACGTGGCTTCCATCGTTTCGAATTCCAGATCAAGTGAGAGACTTACAGGTGCTAACTGGTGTATATCCGTAATTTCTTCGGGCGTAGAAGAAGGGAGCAAGGATTGTTCTTCTGCCATTGGTGTTGGATCAATGGCCTGCAAAATAAATGAAGTATATAAGGAAAACAGCACCATCAATAGGAAGAGGAAGAGTTGGTGATCACAAATTTAAAAAAGAAGAAGAAGAAGGATCTAATTAAATAAACCAGGTCCAAGAGTAATGTCTTAATATGAACATGTTGATCGGGATCAAGCAATAATAATAAACACAGTAAAACAAAGATCAAAACAATGCACACAAATATACGTGGTTAGGCAAAGCCTGCGTCCAGGGGAGAGAAGAAGTTTCCACTATGTCAAAAATGAATTAGGGTCAAAACTTATACTCCTACTCGATATATAGGGCAAATCCCCAATATACCCGTACCGTACAGCGGGGGCTCCGTCCCCCACCCCCCTAACCCCAGGGTATGGACTCGGCACAAACAAGTTACCTATGACCCAGTCAGTACCCATGGTACTTCACTCCGCCCCATGGGACCCCTCAGGTCCCTCCCCCTTGGATCTAGAGACTAGTGAATATAAGCCACTATCCCTAGCAGAACATAATACCATAACTTTCCTCAACACAAAATACACATCTGGCCATGTTAGGAAAGGGGTTTGTTTTCCATATAGTTGCTTGAAGACTCCAGACATCTTGCCTAATTGCTTAAGGAAATATAAAGATCATAAACATGGAAACTTGAAGAAGAAAGACAAACCGTATCTGAAACCATGTCGAATAGGCTAGAGCGCCTCTTTCTTCGGGTTCCATTACTTTGTCGAATGAAGAATTTCTGTGCATGACTCGCTACTTGGGTAGGAGTCCTTGACATGACAAAACCCCGCGCTATACCACGCCAGTCTCCTTTCCCCAACTTTTGCAGACCCATTAGAAACAATCGATGCTCCTCTTCTGTCCATGGTACACCTGCAAACCAAATCAAGGGTATAAGTGAACACAACTTCTAGGAAGGTTTTAAACCAATTATAACATAGTATACTTGCTATGTCTGCCCTAAAAGAATAGGACTGCAATATACCTGTGAGTAAAATCTCATATGACCTGCCAAATGTACTAAGATGGCTGTAGTTTAAATTTGGTAAAAGGTTGTAGAGAATAGCAGATAATGTAATAAGAAGATTACAAAGGAACTGGTAGTCAAGAAGCTGAAGATTCAGTGGAGTTTAATGCATTTGACTGTAGAAAGATTGGGAAAAAAAAAATAGAAAACAACTCCCAATAAGTTTGGAGCCTTTATCATGTAAAACAAAAGATTCATGCAAGAGGGCTTAATCCCATAAGAAGGTCCTTGTTCTAGTGATGAGAGAGAGAGAGAGAGAGAGAGAGAGAGAGAGAGAGAGAGAGAGAGAGAGCACAAACAGTCTCAATAAGAAATGAAATAAAGAAATGCTTTCCATTTCATAGAAATGCATTTCTTCATTTGGATCGAACAGCGAACTTCTACACAATGAAATTCAGAGAAATATCAATTATCTAAAGGAACAAGGCTATGGAGTTTCAAGAATATTTCACTTAGAAAGCCATTCTGAAACATTCTTCCAGTCTCTTTCCACAATCAATGCGGCATTAAAATTAGATACGTATATTTCCACACTCAGTGCAAACATTTGTTTGAAACTCGAAATGCAAAATTTCTCATTGAAAAAGTTAACATCAGATGAAATCCGTCATATACACTTCACTGAAATACCCTATTCAAATAATAAACAGCATGACTAACTCATTGTTTTCCCAAACAAGTAAAGCTACAACCGGCATTCAGATGTCCAAAGTGAAATGGGACAACAAAGTAATTGATAGACCGCCTCATCGGCTTCAAAACAAAATAATGCCAGCTGTAATATGATATATTTGTAACTCTCAGGGAGAAAAAGGTTATTTATTTGAACTACGCATTCTGTTGATCGAGATAAAACAATAATAATAAACACAGAAAGCGAAGATCAAAACAATGCACATAGATATACGTGGTTCGGCAAAGCCTACGTCCACGGGGGAGAAGAAGTTTCCACTTTGTCAGAAACGAATTAGAGTTACAACTTGTACTCCTATCCGATATATAGGGCAAATCCCCAATATACCCTTACCATACTCCGCTTCGCTCCACTCCACGGGGCCCTCAGGTCTCTCCTCCTTGGATCTAGACACTAGTGAATCTAAGCCACCTACTATCTCTTAACACATTCCATATCAAATAAAGAAGGATGAAGAGAACTACCTTATAAACTCAAATACCATCAAGACAACAAATCTTTTCCAAGCACAATGGATTCTGTTTGCAGAAGTATAAGATGGGAAAGGAAAATAGAAAAGAAATGAGAGAATGACGTTAAGGCATAGCAAATCTAATGGCATCATTTGAAATGTTAGCAATTTAGAAAAAAAGGTACCTCATCCTTAACTTCCCAATTCTTTATATATGGTAGTGATTCAAAAAGACCAACTCATGTGTGAGCATATGTATATTGAAAAAACATGTTTCAAATACTGAGTTTATGTAAATTGAAAATGATAAATCGAAGTCGCAAGTAAAGTATAAAATCTCATAACATAACAGAATATATAGATCTCTAGCAGAGGAAAAGCTAAACAAGATTTCTGTAAACTAACAAACCAAAAAACAGAAGAAGAAGAGTTGGGTATAAGGCTTGAAAGAAAAACAGAGTTTCTCTTCACATTTAATTTTTTTTTTTTGGATAATGCTCTTCAGATTAAGATGACAGATGTTATATTATATTTAAACAGCATTTGTTTCCTTACAGATCACATCATTAAAATATATAGATATGCATACATGAAGTAAACAAAATTATATAGTTCTCATTGTGGGTGGAAAGGAATTTTTCAAACACATCCATGATAAGAGGTTGAACTTGAAAGGTCAAGAGAAATAACGGATTACAGATAAAGAAACCCATTTATTCAATATAATTTTTCTTAAAAATCAAACTTTCCTTTTAATGAAAAAACAAGGCCAATCAGTAATCCCTCTTCATTATTAAAAAAAATCTAAATAATCAAATCTCAACCTTGTCTGAGATTAAGAAACCCTTTATCTTGACTAAAATGAATCTAAAACATAAATATTTATAAAAAAAAAAAAACGAAATCAGTCAAAAATTATAAGAAAATACAAATAAAAAAAAAAAACCTTTTTTCTTCTCAACGCGGCAATTGGAAGAACAAGAAGCGTGAGCTGGATCATCGGACAGGTAACCTTCAGCAACAGGTGTAGAATCACGAAGAAGATCAGAGGAAGGCGAGCTAGGGTTCGGAGACGCAGCAGCAGAAGAAGAAGACGAGTGATAATGAGCAGAGGAAAGGTTTCCCATGCTCGCACTTTTCTTCATCGAAGACCCATCGGTCAACCGAACTCCGAACAGCTTCACCACTCCCTTCGACGGACAAGTCCTCGAGTTGTGTCCATTGATGCTGCAATGAGAGCAACGCCGAGTCATACCGATTCCGCCACCCCTTGACTCGGTCTCACGCGCGAGACTCGGAAGAAAAAATGATCAACAGAGAAAAAACAAGAGAAGGTGAAGGAAGGAAGAAGATAGTTTACATGCGACTATGTGAGCTTTCTATTTGGGCTTTTATTCATTTGAGAAGGATGGTTTAATTAATGCTTGGGATTTGGATTAATTACGGAATTGACTCAAACGCGTTGGTTTGTTTAGAGAGCGTGTTTGACATTCCTTCTTCGGGCTTCAGAAGAATCCAAAAGTCGTTCAAATCAAATAAATAAATAAGCGTCAGGTAAACCTAATGGTGTGTTTGGATTGTCGTAAAGTAGTGTAGGAAAGGAATTTATTAAAAAGTAAAGTAAAATTCATGAAAGAGAAGGAAATGTTATTTTTTTTTGTGTTGTTTAATTGTCTGGAAAAGAAATCAAGAGTTTGATTGAAAATGTAGATTATAGTATTTGAATGACAGAAAAATTATATAGAAATGT